>JACRUU010000011.1:7741432-7758932 GCA_030449085.1 Kryptopterus vitreolus | reverse complement strand
ACGGCATCGGCTACAGCGTTCACGAGAGTCAGAAGTAAAAACCAGCTTCCCTGCATTCAGATCATGCTACGTCCCTGTTAGCATTTTTTTTCTTTCTTTTTTTTCCCCCTCTCCTTTCTTTCTCCCCCCTCTAAATAGTTATTGATAGACTTTCAGCACTTGGTATTCATTTATTTGTTTGTCTATTTATTGTACTTGACATTTTTGTTGGAGGGGAAAAAAAAAATAGAATCGTGAGAGAATCGCGATATCTCTTCATATGGAGAAAAATCGTGCAGCCCTAATTTAAACCTATATTGGAAGTCGATGGTCATTTTTATAAATCTGAAATATGAACAATTGACGCTGGTGGGGGGGTGGAAAGCTCGTCATTATAAATGAACCGAACATGCAGTGCACTTGCACACCGCTGTGTTGTGATCCGCAGCTGGCACTGCTAAAAGTTAATGACTTGTAAACTATAATAATGGGAATGCTGTTATTGCCGAGCAGTTAAAAGCAAATTAATTTCATATTTGTGTTCTGACAAATTTGAAATGCAAATTCAATACTAAGGTGTTTGCTTTTGGCAGCCTTGAATCGGGACGTGCGAACTTGTCGCATGAATTTGTTCTGTGGGGGTGCGCGAATGTCGCTTTTGACGGCTCGCGTGTAAAACCCGGATAAAAAAGGCAGAGGGAAACGATGGATAAATGCAACGTTGCACCAGTTAAAAGCATCTTGCAATAGAGCTTCTATATAAAAGACATCGATGTTTTTGAGGAGGGAGAAAAAGAAAGAAGCTTAAATATTAATGAAGCTTTTGATTTCATGTATAGCATAAGCCATGTTTGAGCTCGGGAGCGTTTTAAGAGTGAGTAAGGATTACACTTGATTAGTGCCGAGCAGGGTTTAACACTGAGGCTTTAAACTTTTAAGTCCTTCAGCATCGTCACCGAAGCCCAGATGTTGAGATGTTTTTCTTTCTTTGCCCGAAGAGAAGGCTGGAATTTACCGCCGACGCACGACGCCGATAAATGCTTTCTTTGATGAAATGCCTGCAAGTGCACAGGTATCCCCCGTGATCGCTTTAAGCACCGTTATACATCTTTTACCAGGACGGACCTTCTAGCACCTTAATTTGTTCCAATTCGATTATCATACGGGCCATGTTGTATTATCTAGTGATTAGCGCTCGTAGAAGAGCGGCGAGAACCCCCCCCCCCGCTGATGTATGTGGCCCGTGGTTATAGAAACCGGCAGGAAAATGTTAATGAATCAACTTGATCTCGACGTGTCCTTGAACACTAAAGCTGCGATTCTTCACCGAAGGGGGGAAAAAAACGAACTGTAAAAAGGCCAAGATAATGAATGCAAATGAACGAGGGGGGGGATGTATAGGCGACTCTCCGTCTGATGCTACAGTGCTCGTGAGCACCTTTTTTTTTTTATATTGGATAATGCATATTTCGGATGTAATTAAATTTCTCCGGGTTACGCGGCGCTGCTTCAGAAGGTGTGCTCCGACGCTTCCTTTCGGAATTACCGCCGCCCGGTGTCGACGCCGCGGGTTTATGGGACGTCGGATACGAACCCGCGATTTCTATTAGCGCTTCCCGGTGTACCCGCGGTGCAAAGTCGGGTTGTTCCGCTTCTCTAGCTCGATATAAATTGTATCAATACTCCATCTTTTAAAATTAGTGCTCTGTGATGCTGTGTACAGCCGTCAAACATGGAGAGGAAAAAAAACGATTAGTCTGCGGCAGAGATCTGAGCCAGATGATGGATCAGCAGCCAAAGATGTGTATGTGTACAAACGCAAGTGTGTGTGTGTGTGTGTGTGTGTGTGTGTGTGTGTGTGTGTGTGTGTGTGTGTGTGTGTGTGTGTGTGTGTGTGTGTGTTTGTTCAAGGGCTGTGCAGAAATGACAGGCTTTGACTTTGAAGCGTCCAGATGCTCATTTATATTGTGCCTGGCTCGCCAACTGACCCTGTGAATCAGCCGTCTCGTCAATACCCCAACCGCCGTTTTAACGAACTATCCTTCATCTGCTTGTCCATCATACAGGAAACGCGTACTTGTCCATCATGCGCGCAGTGACCGCTTGTTCAGTCAGACGCACCAATACCAGCACAACCCTCCGCTGTTTTGACGGACTCGCCGAGCCGCCGGGCGCACTAATTTGCGCGTCTAATGAAACGTGCGAGTCTCTGTTTTAAATTGGTGTAATATTTTCACCTTCGCTTGGCATTCAATCCCCAAATTCTCCATTCGCCCACTCCTTTAATTCCCCTCTGCCCATGCTCTCCTTGTCTTTCCTCCCCATTAGTCAGTTAAAAAAAAAAAAAAAAAAAAAAAAAAAAAATATATATATATATATATATATATATATATATATATATATATATATATATAATATATATATATACATATAGATATATATATAAAGCGGAGCCGGAAGTCCATTGCTGCTAAAGTTGATATACTGCAGGGTGCGTTCGACTCCGACTACATTAAAATGCAGTAATGACATTGTACCGCTGCACATGATAAATCTTTCATTCTGCATTTAAGCTCAAGGACTCTCCTCATGACTGTATTTTGTGTTTTTCTATGCTCTGAGAGATTGAATACTTTTTTTTTCCTTCCTCCTTGGAGAATATTAATTTCCTGGGGCAAGCGCTGTTATACAGTTTTTTTTTGTTGGTTTTTTTTGGTTTTTAAAGCAAACAATATAAAACCTTTTGTGCTGTTGGATATAAACTGAAAGGTTTAAACACGGGTGCTTTTTAGAAGGAGAGGAGATGTATGATTGAGCTGGTGGGAGTTTAGAAGCAGTAGATCCCATATGATGTGGCCTTGCCATTAGTGAAGTCTTGCGGTAAATTAACTGGGTTTCTTGAAAGCATTAAGAGGCCCCAAGTGGAAAGGAGTGAATAATGTGGACTATTTAAGGTGCACGGTGATGATGATGATCGTATCAATGTTTTATAAGAGGTCGCGCTTTAAAGGCTGCGCTGATTCGAGTGACCAGTGAACTGTGGCTTTGAGGTGTGACCTTATCAGATTGACCACTGTGTGCTGTCCTTAGCCAGCTTCTTTTTCTTCTTCCTCACACTAGTGCACAATTTTATTTATTTATTATTTAAATGACCTGCTGGTAGCGAATTGCATGTGCGTGCGCATATATAGATATTTAGATAGATATAGATATGGATGGATGTATGGAAATAGAGATATAGAAATAGGGATGGATGGATGGACATGGATAGGGAGATAAGGATGGTGATAGATGGATAGAAATAGACTTATAGATAGGTTTGGATGGATAGATAGATTTATGTGGATGGAAGGAGAGATGTAGGGATGGATTGACGGATAGAGGGGACCGTTTCCCATGTGAGCACTGAGCTAAAGTTTGCTGTATTTAATAGATTTAAGCAATGCATTCTCTCTCTCTCTCTCGCTCGCTCTGTTTCTCTGTTTCTTTCTCTCTCTCTTCTGTCAGAACATTTGCTTGGCTCAGATTGAGCTGCTTTAATTGCACCATGTACAGCTTTAGATATGATCTGCCCTCAGACAGATGGGATCTGAAAGGTCAGGAGCGTTTGTGCATATTGCAGCAGAGCTGAAGGACAACAGTAAATGTGTACATGGGAAATGAAGAGGGCTTCCGCCACCCCCGGCCTTGGGTGCAGATGTTTTTAACGTTCTAACAATCGGAATTATTCAAACGGTATCGGCGAGGTCCTGCTAATCCCGTTAATGCCGAATAATCTTGGCGAGGAAGCAACTTCACAGCTCTCTGTATAGCTTTTGTAGTCAGGTTGCAGCACCAGGGGATGTTTCGGGTTGACTCGAGCATTATTATGAAGCTGGTTACGCTCCAATCTCTTCTAATCATCCACAGTGTGCAGAACAGCATATTATCCATAACTATCGCTTGTCTTTAATCAAACTGGATGACACGTTTCTGTCACAAACATGAGCATACATGCATAAATCCAGGAATGGATCCATAAGGGAGAGAGTATTAAAAATAAATAAATAAATAAAAGAGAATTTAAACAGAGATAGAGAGAGAGAGACTAGGTAGAACTGGGTAAATAAATGACTAAGAAATGAAAAGTCAAGCCTAAGCGAGAGAGTGATGGAAGATGGATTGAGAGTAGAGAGGAAGATGAGAGGAAGAGCGAGTCTGTTGAGTCTCATCTCATCCGTCCTGTGAGAGAAGTTGAGAGGATCCATGCAGCAGTCGTTCCCTTCGAGACGATCCAAGCGTCGTGCTTTATATAAACGAAACCTCAATAGTATTCATATCACTCAATAAATGAATCCTCTGTGATCTTTGTAAGAATTAAAGTTCATTTGTATTCAATTGAACGCAGTTAACGTTTTGTTATTCAGCTGCTGTCAAAACCACATTTAAGTACTGACTGACTTTTCACCGAATACTTTAGTAGCGAAGGACCCGATAATGATCGTATCATTTAATAATAAAACATTTATTTCATTTAATGTGCACAGTTCATCCATTTACACTAATCAAGTAACTAAGAAAAATATTGTTTAGAATGATGATTTACATCACTCCACTGCCCTTTTGGCTTTATAATGGCGCGTGTCCCAAATGCATTGTGAAGTTAGATCATTACACTATTATCTACGCTTGGCTGACTGATTTTTCTGCCACTTTTGGGACACTCGTTCTGGTTGGTCTGCCGCATTTGGATAGAAACCGTCATCCTGTTTGCTACGGTGTCAGCATTTATTTTTTAAAATAATTTTTTACAGGCACTGCATAAATTAAATGTGCATTTTGGAGTGGCGTGCTTGAGCCTCTTATTGTAGGCAAAACTAATTTAGTGTAACAAAACCAACAAACTGACTAACAAAAATATGACATACATTAGAGTGGTGTGTGTGTGTGTGTGTGTGTGTGTGTGTGTGTGTGTGTGTGCGCGCATATATATGAGGACTTG
Organism: Kryptopterus vitreolus; assembly: GCA_030449085.1. Lineage (NCBI taxonomy): Eukaryota > Metazoa > Chordata > Actinopteri > Siluriformes > Siluridae > Kryptopterus > Kryptopterus vitreolus. Next base: position 7,753,972 of record JACRUU010000011.1, on the reverse strand, counting down.
TAGTTATGGATAATATGGTGTTCTGCACACTGCGAAAGCTTAGAGGACAGTGGAGCGTAACTAGCTTCATAATAATGCTCTCGTGTGTGTGTGTGTGGTGTGTGGTGTGTGTGTGTGTGTGTGTGGTGTGTATGATGTGTATATATATCTAGAGAGGAGATATATATATATTATATATATATATATATATATATATATATATATATATATATATATATATATATATATATATATATATAATATGTAATGTGTGTGTGTGTGTGTGTGTGTGTGTTGTGTGTGTTATGTATGTTATGTGTCTATATATGTCTATATATATATGTATCTATATATATATATCTTCTGTATATATATATCTCTCTATCTATCTATATTATATATATATATATATCTGTATCTATCTCTATATATATATATCTACTGTCGACGTGGACAAAATTGTTGGTACCCTTTGGTCAATGAAAGAAAAAGTCACAATGGTCACAGAAATAACTTTAATCTGACAAAAGTAATAATAAATAAAAATTCTATAAATGTTAACCAATGAAAGTCAGACATTGTTTTTCAACCATGCTTCAACAGAATTATGTAAAAAAATAAACTCATGAAACAGGCATGGACAAAAATGATGGTACCCCTAGAAAACACAGAAAATAATGTGACCAAAGGGACATGTTAATTGAAGGTTGTGTCCACTAATTAGCATCACAGGTTGTCTACAACCTTGTAATCAGCCATTGGGCCTATATATATGGCTCCAGGTAATCACTGTGTTGTTTGGTGATATGGTGTGTACCACACTCGACATGGACCAGAGGAAGCAAAGGAAAGAGCTGTCTCAAGAGATCAGAAAGAAAATTATAGACAAGCATGTTAAAGGTAAAGGCTATAAGACCATCTCCAAGCAACTAGATGTTCCTGTGAGTACAGTTGCACATATTATTCAGAAGTTTAAGATCCATGGGACTGTAGCCAACCTCCCTGGACGTGGCCGCAGGAGGAAAATTGATGACAAATCTAAGAGACGGATAATCCGAATGGTAACAAAAGAGCCTAGAAAGACTTCTAAAGAGATTCAAGGTGAACTTCATGCTCAAGGAACATCAGTGTCAGATCGCACCATCCGTCGTTGTTTGAGCCAAAGTGTGACTACATGGGAGACGACCAAGGAGGACACCATTGTTGAAAACGAATCATAAAAAAGCAAGACTGGAATATGCCAAACTACATGTTGACAAGCCACAAAGCTTCTGGGAGAATGTCCTGTGGACAGATGAGACAAAAATCGAAGTTTTTGCCAAGGCACATCAGCTGTATGTTCACAGACGAAAAAATGAAGCATATCAAGAAAAGAACACTGTCCCTACTGTGAAACATGGAGGAGGCTCTGTTATGTTCTGGGGCTGCTTTGCTGCGTCTGGCACAGGGTGTCTTGAATCTGTGCAGGGTACAATGAAATCTCAAGACTATCAAGGAATTCTAGAGAGAAGTTGTTTATGTATGTACTAGCCAGTGTCAGAAAGCTTGGTCTCAGTCAGTCGCAGGTCATGGGTCTTGCAACAGGACAATGACCCAAAACACACAGCTAAAAACACCCAAGAATGGCTAAGAGGAAAAAAATTGGACTATTCTAAAGTGGCCGTCTATGAGCCCTGACCTCAATCCTATTGAGCATCTTTGGAAGGAGCTGAAACATGCAGTCTGGAAAAGGCACCCTTCAAACCGGACACAACTGGAGCAGTTTGCTCATGAGGAGTGGGCCAAAATACCTGCTGAGAGGTGCAGATGTCTCATTGACAGTTACAGGAAGCGTTTGATTGCAGTGATTGCCTCAAAAGGTTGCGCAACAAAATATTAAGTTAGGGGTACCATCATTTTTGTCCATGCCTGTTTCATGAGTTTATTTTTTTACATAATTCTGTTGAAGCATGGTTGAAAAACAATGTCTGACTTTCATTGGTTAACATTTATAGAATTTTTATTTATTATTACTTTTGTCAGATTAAAGTTATTTCTGTGACCATTGTGACTTTTTCTTTCATTGACCAAAGGGTACCAACAATTTTGTCCACGTCTGTATAGGGTGTATGTATATGTATATGTATATGTGTATATGGGTATGTATATGTGTGGTGGTATATATATATATGTATATATATATCTATATATTGTATATGTATGTATGTATGCTATGTATATATGTATGTATGTATGTATATATGTATGTATGAATGTATGTATATATGTATGTATGTATGTATGTATGTATGTATGTATGTATGTATGTATGTATGTATGTATATGTATGTATGTGTATGTATGTATGTATGTATGTGTATGTATGTATGATATGTATGTCGGGGGTATATATTATATATATATAATATATATATATATATATATATATATATATCTGTGTGTGTGTGTTCAAATCACCTATTTTTCTGCAACAGAGCGAACAGCAATGCTTGGAGACAAACTCCAGACAAAGTCATTGCAAGATCAAATCCACCCCCCCCCCTTTTTTTAAACGAACATACAAACATTTTATACAAAGAAAAGTGTGTTTGTGTTTGAGGCACTCTGTGGATGTTCCATTGGGGCGGCGTGAAGGTCAGTGGTTGATGTTCCTAAAGCTCTGGTGCTCTCCCAGGATTGAGACACTGCAGCAGTCCACTCAGGGTGACTCAGAGGGCCAGATGAGTACTTTGAAGCAGTGACATGTGCTTTAGGAGGCCTGTGAATGACTTCTCCTCACTCTGCAGGAGTTACGGCAACAATCTGCCCATGGTACTAAACCATGACTTACAATCCACTGATTGAACACACTGCTGCGATTCAGAGGAGAGGGCTATTGATTGAAGCTCTCAGCCATGCATTGCATAGTGCTCTATCCTTCGTTCTTGTTGTCGTTCTTTTTTTCCTTTTTTACGATGCATATTTGGGGTTGCACGCAGTGCCTGAACAAAGTTATTAGCACCTCTCGGGACACTACAGAGCCATAAAGTCAATTATGAGGAACTGGGGAAATTGGGCCATCATCTGTCTTTAAGAGTAATCTGCCTCGCTTAAGAAAGTTTAAACTGCAGACCTTTATTAAAATTACCCAGGGCATGGCAAGACTATTGATTTATTGGAATATCCCTTTTTTTTTGGAGTAACTGTATTTAATCTACACCAGAAAAGTGTGCTGAACTAAAATTGACCTGAATTGGGTCATTACCACTGCCTCATGCTATCTCAAAATGGGAAACGTAGTGCTAGGTAGTAATGACCATGCTGTACTTCTCACATAGCATCTTAAATTAAGTATTTAAACCACATTTTATACCATTTTAACAATGTCTTTTTTTTTTTTTTTTTAAACAAATTGCTTTAACCCTTTACTCACTGTTTCCTGCCCAAATGGAACATCCAGTTTTTCAGCTAATAATTGCTAATACTGTTTGCAATCAGAAGCAGTTGTTTAAAGCTTATACACCAGAGTTCTCAAATGTGTACAAAAGGCATTTATATTCTATATAAACACCTACTTCGGTATGTTACTGTTAATATTTGTGTAAACAAAAGGTTGGAATATTTACCGCATCAACTGTTTATAACCGTTGTGCTAACTGGTAGAATATTGAATTAATAACTGTAATTATTAATAGGGGGGCACAGTGGTTTAGTGGTTAGCACGTTCGCCTCACACCTCCAGGTTTGATTCCCGTCTCGGCCATGTGTGTGTGGAGTTTACATGTTCTCCCCGTGCCTCAGGGGTTTTTTCTCCGGGTTCTCCGGTTTCCCCCTCGGTCCAAAAACATTCACGGCAGGTTGATTGGCACCTTGGAAAATTGTCCCTAGTGTATGAAAGTGTGTGTGTGTGTGTGTGTGTGTGTGTGTGTGTCCTGAGATGAGTTGGCATTCCATCCAGGGTGTATCCTGCCTTAATGCCCATAGACGCCTGAGAGGCACAGACGCCCCGTGACCCGAGGGAAGATCGGAAAAAAGCGGTAGAAGTTGAATGAATGAATGAATGAATTATTAATAGTAAGCTATTTTTGTTGCTACAAGTAGAATAAATCGGTAACTGCGTAAACACCATCTTGACCAATTTGATCAACTAATTGAGTGTTTTTTAGCTTTTTAAAAGGACACAAACAATCAATGTAAAATAGTACTGCAGATTATAACGTACTAAAACTGGAAAATCTGTTACATGAAATAATTACGAACACATTGATTCATAAATTATAAATAATGAATAATGGTGCTCTTTGTGCAGCAGGACGTCTCTCTAAATAAGCAAACTTTACGTGGCATCAGTGCTTGTGCGTCCCAGTGACCTGGAAGCCGGGGAAAGTGTGCGGATTTTTTGCCAATAGTTCCAGCACACGCTATCGGTTAGTGTGTTAAATTGCCATATTACATCAAAATACAAATACAGTGCATTCCAAAAGTTCTGTATAGGGTTGTCATGGGAAACTCCTTGCTTAATTAAACTCATAATTCTCGCTTGTGTATTTATTTATTAAATATTGTAATTAATATTATTATTATTATAAATCTGGCACAGTATAGTGATGTGGTATTCCGTCTCCAGAAAAGCTTCTTTTTAAACTCCACTACCTGCTCTACACGCCTCTGCGGAGGGGTTTTTTGAAAACACTGTATATAAATAATAAAAAATCACGGTTGATCCCTGGTCCAGACACATCGCGGTTCGGTACACACATAACCAGCAGATAATTTTTTTAAAATATCAAATTTAATCATCGAAGGAAGAGTGTTTTCCTGCCTATATTGCTTTTGAAGTCATTTCAAAACTACGCAGAGCAGTCACGTGATCTCGTGAACGTGTAAATCAACAGCAGCAGAAAAACTTTGAAATTGCCTCGGTTCGCTATTCATAACTTATGTATGTGTGCAATTCCTTCCTGTATCTTTTCCTCTTAGAAATGGAAAGTAATTTGTCTCCTCCCCTTTTTTTGCTGATCCAGAAAAATGATCCGAACAGAGATTCAGACCCTGTAATGTGATCCCTGATGGGTTTTTTTTTTTTCCGTTGCACCACTGATAAATAAAAATATAAAAAATCAATTTCAGATTACTTCATAAACGTTAACCGCACTGTAGTGTTTTCTTTCTTTTAGCTTGAATTGATGGAAATAGATAGTTCCTCCACTTTTTCATTCTGCAGCCTCTTCACTATTACCTGTCCAAGTGGGTACCTTGTGTTTTAGCTAGAGGGAGCAAACGAATTTTTGTAATCTAATTACTTGTTACATCCCTACTTTAGATTCTGTTATAAAAGAGTAATTATCAAATCTAATGTTGGCAGGTGAGGGCACACGAATCGCACAAGTTTCACTATGTGCACTGATCGGACCGAATAACACAAACCAAATGCTTCAAACGTTGCCCATGTTTTACACTCAACAATTACACCAGTATACCAAAAAGTTCCTGGTTTTCATAAATGGGGTACTAAAGGGGCAATATCAAACTTGCATAACTTTTACCAGAGCCCAGTAAGGTTGTTTAGCTTTCATGAAACACCTGAGAGAAGGTCTTGGCACTACAGCATCTGTTTGCACAGATGTTGCAAAAAAATAATCTATTTGAAAAAAGGCCATTATACAGTGTGGGCCATAAATGAGCCACATGGCATCGTTTTCTTATAGTATCTGATCAGGGAACTATGAAGTGATTTTGGTGGTTGTCATTGCTTCTTTGGAAAACACACCTGAAAAGGAAGTGTGTGTGTGTGTGTGTGTGTGTGTGTGTGTGTGTGTGTGTGTGTGTGTTACCTTGAAAACACCTATGGAGATTCGATTAACTCAATGCAACTCTGTAATACAATCCTGGGTAAATAAATAAATAAAAGGCCAAACCCCAGGTTGCAGAATTGCCTTTTAATAGTCTTAACAGCAAGTCATTGGTCAGTAAATGAAAGAAATAATGTAGCTCTTTCCCTGGTCTTTTAAACCTGGTTCATTGTGTGTGTTTGCTGTCGGGTCGCATCATTTGTTTTTTGATAATCAAGTAATTACTAATAATTAAAGAAAAAATGGGGCAGCAGTATTCAACCAGACATGGGTTTAGTTTTTATGCTAATGTTCCATCAGACATTTGAATCAGTATCATCTGTTTCTAATGTTTTCAAAAACAAATATGTATACCAAAAAAAAATCTCTCTCTCTCTCTCTCTCTCTCTCTCTCTCTCTCTCTCTCTCTCTCTCTCTCTATCTCTCAATCTCCTCTCTCTCCTCTCTCTCTCTCTCTCTCTCGATAGTCTATGCTCTCTCTCTCTCTGATCTTCTCTCTCGACTCTCTCTCTCGAGATCTCGCTCTCTCTATCGATCTCTCTCTCTCTCGATCTATCTCTCTCTATCTCTCTATATATAATATATATATATATATATATATATATATATATATATATATATATATATAGTATATATCATATATATATAATATATATATATATATATATATATATATATATATATATAGAGCGCCTAGGAATATCCCTGATTTAGAGCATACAAAAGTATGTTTAAAAGTGGTGTGAGATGATTATATTGAGCTCCTTACTGAATCCACAGGACAACATTAATATGTTTATTTATTTATTTGAGTCCCTATTGAGTGTCATATCACCTTGTCACCAGTGTTGGAGTACTCCAGTCTCTACCTCATAACGCCTGTCTCTATTGGATTATTCAGGTCCAGGTCTGTTTGGTAATTGAGTTACTGTTTTAATGATGATTTATCCGTAACGCTTGCTTCTTGCGAGGTTTCCATGGGCACAGCACCAGCCTTCACAGACAAATCTCTGGGTAGCATTGCACTAGCAGTCTGGTGCCCGTTTCAGATTTAATCTCAGACGGCACATACCGCAGATGGTTATTCATAATAACCACCTACAATTCACTGCTAAAGGGGGGGGGGGATGTATCTAGGTTAGATATCAGTTGTAGTGCCAAACTGTTTACTACAAAATAAATGCGCTTTAATTTGTGGGCCCAAGTGTTCAATCAACAGATTAACAGTCTGTTCAACACAGTAAAATAGAAAAAAAACGGCACTTGTATGCTGTACAATCTTTTAAATCCTTTTAAATGCTTTTTATTCTTTCCATCATTGCTCCAAGGTCTCCAAGGGACACACATGGGAAGTGTCCAACAATCACCTGCATCTGCATATCTCCATCCATCCCATAAATTATTTTGTAGCATATGCATGCTTTTAGCTCGGGCCCAGGTAATAAAGGGAGTTTGTTTATTATCTATTAAAAAAAAAACAGGAGATAAAAAAAAAGGTACTGTAAGGATATTATCGTTTTTCATTGAGCTCTCTTTCTGCATTCTATCCATTTTTCTACCTCTTCTGCCGACCTGCTAAAAAGATTTTATTACCCAAACCCTGCATCGAAATGGTCTGATCTTTTGTCAACACAGAAATCCTTATGGGAGTGATCTGCTCTTTCACTCTGCGTTTGTTTGCGAATGAAGGGAACAAAGAACAAATCAAAACAAACGAGTAAATAAACTTCAGTCCGTGGCCTTTCCAGCTCATTTCAGCATTGACCACAAGCAAAAGCTAAATAACACACCTGTACATTCTGTACATATTCCTATAACTATATACAGTACTCGTTATATTATTCCGTCTATGTCTGTTACTTTGTTCTGCGCTGGAAGCTCGAGTCTCCAAGTCAAATTCCTTGTATGTGTGTAAACATACTTGGTAATAAAGCTATTTCTATTTCTGACCTTTCCTTAAGCTGTGCTTGTAATGTTGGGCTGGAATATAAAAGGCGATAGGTGTGTTTTTTATTTTTTATTAATAAAATACAGTTTATATGGTAAGCAACCAAAACGGGAACATTATTGTTAAAGCAGCTCCGGATCATATTTGACAATTAAAACCATCACTAACATTGAAATGAATGAGAAATGATTTGGAAATTATTCTTTTCATATTAAACATTAAATGATGAATTACTTTATTAAGGATTTAGAGTGAAAGAGATGGATGGATGGATGCAAATTACAGTATACTTCTAACTCGCTGCTGCTGTGGTGTTTGTTTATGAAGATGTGGCCCAAGGATATGAAGACTTTCATCTTTAATTCAGTATGTTAAAAAATAAAGATTGCATTAACAACTATAAATACTGGATATAAGCTACACAATGTGTTTATTATATAATAATATATTATAATAATACACAATAAGACTTGACGCTGTTCCGGCATGACGATACCCCTGTGCTCAAAACGGCATGAAAATATGCTTTACATGGGTTGGATTGACGGATCTTTCTGACCTCAATCCTATTGAACCTCTTTTTGGATGAATTTGACTGCACTCTAGGCTTCCTCACACTACATCACTACTTTATGCCCTTGTGACTTAATGAGCACAAATCTGCGAATCCACATAAAAAAAAAAAAGAGTGGAACATAAAAAATAAATACATATAAATCTGGTAATGTATTCAAACGTTTGTCCATCTAGAGTAGTTTTGTGTAGATGTTTTTTAAAGTGATATTGATGAAACATGTCATTTCCAAATGGCAAGAGGAAAATGGGAAACATTTCGTATTGTTTTCTAATTACAAGTGTGCATAATGTACGGTCTCTCTTAGTGCCCAACCACACACACTAGGGGCAATTTTTCCAAGGTGCCAATCAACCTACTGTGCATTTTATTTATTTATTATTTTATTATAATTTTTTTCAAAGCCCCTGAGGCACGGGGAGAACATGCAAACTCAGAGACGGCAATGGCCGAGACGGGAATCGAACCCAGATCCTGTGTGCGAGGCAAACACACAGGAGTGCTAAGCGAGTGCTAACCACAAATCCACCGTGCCCCCTTTATTCATCATGCAGCGGGAAAATTTCTACTTCAATTAGTGTATATTTGAAAAAGCACTTGCTTGTTATAATTGGTGGTTGGATCTTATTGTTGGCTCTATACACTGTTACATTTAATTTTGCTTTATTTACAAATATTTTATTATTGTATTAAAGCTACCCAAAAATACTATATACCGTATACTACATATGCTATATACCGTCTCATAGCACTTAAATTGTTTGTTTTTATACAGTTTAAAGAAGGCCTGTAGATCGTTGGCACCCATTTATATTATTTTCGTCTTTTTATGCTACGATTTATTTTAACATAATGTGTGTTTTACAAGAATGTTTGATTTCAATAGAGAAATCTGCGAGCACTTGTTTAATTTGGGTTTTTGAAGCCGGGGTGTTAACAACCGAGGTGTTAAGTGATTGCAACTGCACTCAATTGCAAATGACACAGAATTGAATCAAATGGCTGTTTTAAGTGTTAATAAATAAATAAATAAATAAATACATGGAAATTACAGTATAACTCTAACTCGCTTCTGCCGTGGCGTTTGTCGATGAAGATGTGATTCATGGAGACTTTCATCTTTAATTCAGCATGTTAAAAATAAAGATTGCATTAACTATAAATACTGGATGTAAGCTACACACTGGGTTGTTAAAATTCCATGTGCTAGCCATCGAAAGCAACATGAAAGTAAAAGCCACTCGGCGTGAGATCAGGAAGTTGCGTTCTTATTAAGGACAAACGACCCATCAAGCACTCGCCGCCCGAGTCGTCTTCATCCTTTATAACGTGCCGGCTGCCTTGAGCAGTGCTTCACCAAAAATAGCATAATGATTGCATCAATTAGTGAGTAAAGTGCAGTCCCTGTAGCACTACATCACGGTAGTGTGCAAGCGGAAGCTGAAGGCGATTCTGAACACCATCAGCAAAAGGTTTGAACAGGAGATTAAAGGAGGTAGGATCACCAGGGCCGGAGAGAGGGGCGTCACTTTAAGGAAGAGAAAAGCAATGACACAAAAAGAGAGCATGATGCTTATAGAAAGCTATATGATTTCAGCAAGGCAGAAAAAATGGGATAAAAGCCAGAAATCTCGATCCATCCATCTTGCTGGATAGCTTGTGTTTATGGGTTCGATATGCGTTAATGTTCATCCATGGATGCCTACGATTTAGAATAATGTTTTCATTAATTATATCAGAATGATACTGGTGCAAGTTACTTTTATTCATAATAGAGAAATGGTTTTTCATTCTCCACGGAAATACGTGGATCATTATTATCTGATGAGGTTTCCAATTATAAGTGTTTTTGCTGCAGGGCAAGTGTACAGTTTACGTGCTGTTTGCACAGGGAAGGGCGATCTCTGTAGTAATCATGGTACTGCGAATGTCATGATATACATACACGGCCATCACACTGACAGTTCCACACGGTCTCCTCCATATGCCACACTGTAATAATACCATATTTATATATATATATATATATATATATATATTATATATATATATATATATATATATATATATATATATATATATATATATATATATATATATATATATATATATAATATATATATATGTATATATGTATATATATATATATATATATGCACACACATACAGATAGCACAATCTCTCTCTCATCATATATATATATATATATATATATATTCCTATATATATATATATCTATATATAGATAGACATATCCTCTATTATATATATATATATATATATATATATATATATATATATATATATATATATATATATATATATATAATATAAATAATGATTGGTGGTCTAAAAAACTTTTATGAAAATAAAATGTATATTAAACATTTGATTCAGTTATTAAATTATATTAGTTATTAGTTGATTAAATTATTATTATATAATTTTTTTTTTTTCCTAAATGGAATAATATAGTTTACATTTTACAGACCCTAATCCTGTGTGTGTGTGTGTGTACTTTTAATATTTAGTTTCCCAAGAATAGTTTCTACATAACTTTTCAAATTTTAGCATATTTTAACAAATGTTTCATTCCTTTCATCCTTCGTTCATTCGCTCCGTCAATGTGCTTATCAGGATCTTTTTTTTCCTTTTAAGAGGAAATCTTGAAGCTGGAAATAAAAGAAAAGAAGGATTGATATCGCTACTGTTGTTACAATTGAAGTGACAGTGATTTTGTGTAGGCGCAAAACCAACTCCGAATTCTACAACACGCAACAAATCACATTTTGAAGCGTTACAAATTTGATATCGAATATCCACAATGAAACCTTTTTTTTTTCCGTTTTATAAGTACCTCTGGCATTGATGTGTATGTTATCAAGATTGATGATGAGTTAAAGATGTATAATAAAGAAAAGTTCAGGTGCGAGGTGTTGATGCCGCTTAATACAATCGCTGGGGGGAACTGGGATGTTAGCGATGTTCCACATGTAAAAAGGAGTTTGAAACACTGGATAGCATGATACTATGCTGTGCAATGAGATCGATCACTGGGCTTCCACTTCCCATCGCAAGCAAGCACAGTGTGTAGAATTTGCAGACGTTGTCATAACTTAGATTTCCGAAAAATGCTCATTGGTTGCTTTTTAAATGCTTTGGTGTCTATGCACATTACTGAATGTTGTAGTTGGCTTGATCAATTCTACCTGTGGTCAAACGTGTGTATTGGCATCTTTTGGGGGGAAGTCTCCTTAATAGAGAAGATAAAGTGCTATCATTTATATGGTGAAAGTTGTCAGCTTATGCAAGAGTTTGATTGATTTGTTTGTTTATTTTCTTCCTTGATTTTTCCGAGTGACCCATTTGTGATGAACCTGGCTTAAGACAAAACCGAGAAACAAGTAAAGCGTTCCAAATTGCACGTGTAGAACGGCACATGTTTATTTATTCAGTACATCAAGGTTATTTGTGAGCTCTCTTCGTGGTCATATTAATGCTTGATGTTTTTCTCTTTCCCTAGCCCTTTTTTCAGCTGTTGTCGAAGGAGATTTCATCTCACCATGGTATAAATATCCTTTTTACACTTTCACTGGCACTCTGATTGACTGTCCCTTTTTGTGGCAAACACAGAACTGTTATTATGGTTGTAATTCTGTTGCTCTGGCAAGCACCGCAAGCACCTGTGAATATTTACTCCGAGGAGCTCACCGCTGTTGCGCACTGACTTTTGTGACAAGGGAGTGTTTACAAATCGGTTAAATAAATAACATTTTCCTCAAAAAAAAAAAAAAAAAAAATATATATATATATATATAAAAAAAAAATAATATATAATATAGATATATATATATATATATAGTGTGTATTAGTATCATGTTGCCGTATTGTAAGTAAATTGCAGTTAAGGCCCTAATCTTCATTCATTCATCTTCTACCGCTTTATCCGATCTTCCCTCGGGTCACGGGGAGTCTGTGCCTATCTCGGGCGTCTATGGGCATTAAGGCAGGATACACCCTGGATGGAATGCCAACCCATCGCAGGACACACACATACTCTCACACATTCATACACTAGGGACAATTTTCCAAGGTGCCAATCAACCTACCGTGCATGTTTTTGGACCGGGGGAAACCGGAGAACCCGGAGAAAAACCCCCTGAGGCACGGGAGAACATGCAAACTCCACACACACATGGCTGAGACAG
>JACRUU010000011.1:7726432-7736432 GCA_030449085.1 Kryptopterus vitreolus | reverse complement strand
TAGAAAGCGTTTACATGGCGACCCTATAAAAGAACCCTTATCTGTACAGAGGGAGTGTATTGGGTTAATGACATTGCTGGTAAATAACCGAGAGCTTCACTCGTATGCTTACGTATATGTCCGACTGTTTAGTATTTAAATCTGTTTATTTTAGAGTGCTAACATTTCCTGCACAGAAGATTTTCCTATTCGTTATCAGCATATCCTCTCATGTTCAGACGAATCAGCCGGTCAGTGGGCAGTCTGCCAGCAGTCGGACGGTCACGGTGCCTCGCCGTTCTTTTATATTTCAGTTTAGTCCGGCGGTTTATGCTGACCTTATACTAAACAAAGCGCAGGAATTAAGGATATTAACCAGGGTCAAGGTGAAATCCTTCGAATAGGCATTCAATTTGTGGCACTCTGCCAGCGGTTACAAACTTCTCCCAGCCCACGTCTCCCTTGTGCCATGTGAAATACTGATTAAATCTGCCACCCCTGCTGCTCAGGAATGGAGAGACAAAGAGAAGAAAGGAGAACGTGTATTCTGGCTATGTTATGCTGGTTTCCCAAGGCCACTGCCTTTCGCTTTTTGTCTCCTTTTATTTTTTTCTTCAGTGCCAGTTAATGCAGCAAATTCCGAATGAGTATAAAACCTCTGCAGTCGTTGCTTTTGGAATCCAAAAAGATGTTACCATTTACATGGGGTTAACTTTTTTGGTTAAGTTAAATAACACACACTAGTCCAAATGAATTGCACTCCTTCGACCTGCACTCCCTGGTTCACAATGCATGTGCAAAGTCTTTATTATTATTATTTTTATTATTTTCTTGTCAAATTTTGTAGTACCATAACAGTGGTAAGATCTGTCTGGAAACCATGTATTGAACGATGCCAAAGGCTAGCTCAGGGGTCACCAACATGGGTGCCCGTGGGCACCAGGTGGCCCGCAAGCAGCCACATGAGTAGCTCTCAGGCTTCTTAAAAATTGCCCACTCAGTCAGTGAGATGCCCTAAAATGTAAAATAGTTAACAGTTGTGATAGTACTGTCAGAAATCATAAGTGCATTCATAAATAAATGAGTATCATTAAGAATTAATAATAATATAAACTAAAGGCAAATTTGTTATTTCAGAGGAGTATTTCAGAACTGAGCCCTTTCTATGACTCAGTGATGCTCTCAGTTACAAAACGGTTGGTGATCCCTGGGCTAGCTAGTCCATAGCTTGTGCTCTCTGGATGGGAATGATGGTATCTCAGTGACCCAAGTCAAGGAGTAAAATGCATTTCATTTGCACTGCATATAGAGACATACAGTTGTTTTGTTTGTGTACCTTGTGCACTGTCGTGTTGTCTGTCCTACACCGTTATTTCGCGATGTTTTAATGTATTGCATGTATAATTGCACATTTAAACCTGTCTCATATTGATTACATATTTTTCCTGCTCCTGTGAACGATTCCTCGAGTAATACAATTCCAAAAATTAATCGAGGCAAGTTAATGTGCCTCGATGATTCGTTTAGTCCATTTAACTAAACACGAAGCACCGCGTTTCCCCCATGGACCTTTATTACTGATGCGGTACTCGGAGTGCTGTGGAGAGCTTTAGAAGGAATGTTTGGGAGGAAAGTCCCTAAAAAACAATGTCTGCAGGAATAAAGCATCTTTTATGCGATCATTAAATATTATACACTATATTGTGTAACATTGTGTGTGTGTGTGTGTGTAGTGCTTGTTTTTGTTTTTTAAACTGCTGATAAATACACATTGTTTGTGGAGGATTTCAAGCAGCTTTTCTGATTTTTATACCATTTTAAAAACAAAAAATTCTGACAATTGTAAAGGCCTATTTAAAACGTGGATTTCACAAATTTGACATCTGCCACTAGAAAGCAATCAGGCCACTCCACTCTGCAGAAATCACCACCAGTACTTTTAACAGGAAGGTAATAACATTTGGCACATGTGAATGCGCTTTAATATAAGTGGAAATGGGCCAATCCTATGTTGATGCCCAGTCTCCCATTTGTTAAAATGTACTATTTTTCAACCAGCTTGCTTTCTCCTGACTAATAATAGTCCTCATTTATACATATATGTAACTTGATTGTGTTTCAAACAAGAAAATTACTCCACTCGAGAGGCACCAGACAGTAGAAATGATTTTCTCTTTTATGACCATTTTCTACCTTGGCCCAACTTCCATTTAAAATCCTTATAAAAGGGGGAAAAAATAATTTCTACTTTCTGGTGCTGCAGTAGCGGAGTAATTTTCTTGTTTGAAATATAATTAAGTCACATGCATGTCTAACTGAGGACTATTATTAGTCAGGAGAAAGTGAGCTTTTTACATTTTAACAATGGGACTGGGCATCGACACGGGACTGGCCCATTTTCCCTTATACTAAAGCACATTGGCACATTTGAAACGTTATTACCTTCCTGTTAGTAGTACTGATGGGGATGTTTTGCAGAGTGGAGTGGCCTGATTACTTTCTAGTGGCAGATGTCAAATTTGTGGAATTCACTTTTTAATAACGGATTGCACGGTGGTTTAGTGGTTAGCACGTTCGCCTCGCATCAGATTTTGGGGTTTGATTTCCGCCTCCGCCATGTGTGTGTGTGTGTGTGTGTGGAGTTTGCATGTTCTCCCATTCCCCCCTCCCCCGGTCCAAAAACATGCACGGTAGGTTGATTGGCACCTTGAAAAATTGTCCCTGGTGTATGAATGTGTGTGTGCCGTGCGATGGGTTGGCATTCTGTACAAGGTGTGTCCGGCCTTGATGCCCAAAAAAGCCTGAGAGAGGCACATGTGTTCCGTGACCCGAGCAAATTTAAAAATGGTATAAAAATACTTCTGATGATTACACAAGACAACTGGACCCAGCTGGACATTGCTTACATTTGGCTGTAGGTCCACACTTCAAACGTTTCTCTTTTCCCATG
Source organism: Kryptopterus vitreolus (assembly GCA_030449085.1). Lineage (NCBI taxonomy): Eukaryota > Metazoa > Chordata > Actinopteri > Siluriformes > Siluridae > Kryptopterus > Kryptopterus vitreolus. Next base: position 7,733,503 of record JACRUU010000011.1, on the reverse strand, counting down.
AAGCATTTTTACCATGAAAAGTGTTGTATAAATCAATTTGACGTCTTTTTTTTAATTTATAGCTTAAATCAAAATGTAGTTAAAATAGGTGGATTAAAACACACACACACACACACACACACTAAAATAGGTGGATGGGCACCAGGTAAAACACACACACACACACGTTTTTGATAGTCTCAAAGATAAATGAGATCAAATAATAATATATAATAATATAATATATAACTAATAAATTGTTATTTCAGAGGAGTATTTCAAACTTCAATGGTGATTTAGCTTGAAAAGTTGGTGATCCCTGCGCTAAAGTAATGCCATCAGAGCGCTAGGAATGTGTTCTTTTCCATGACGTCCCTACTCTACGTCTGTGCACTTTCTTAGTGCAGTTCACACACTGCCATGTCCAGTTTTTCCTACAATAAAAATCGGTTGACCACGTGTGGGTGTGTGGTCTGGTGGAGTGTGTGGGTAAACGGTTTGTTTCGCATGCATTGTAGATATTGTTGGTCAAGCCAGATTTAGACCATTGATTTTTTTTTTTTTTTTTTTTTTTTTTTTTTTTTTTTTTTTTTTTTTTTTTTTGCACTCTCCGAACTGTTGAAACGGTCACTCTAGACTAATAATTCCTGAGCGAGTGTGTCCTGAGCACAACTGCAGTATCAGCAGAACAAAGGAGGCACCTTGTGTACGTCTTAGCGGGCAATATATTAAATGGAAGACCGCAGAAGATGGGGCGAAAAAATATGAAAGGAAGGCTGAAAATGAATGTAGCTGGAAGACGAGAATAAGTGAGAAAATGAAACACTTGCATGCAGGGACGAACAACAGGAACATCACTCAAAACAAAAACGCATTCAGCTCCAGAGAGAATACGTTTAGGATTAGCATTATGTAAAAAGCATTCATTTGTTCAGGCATTTTTGAGCTAAATTGAAGCTTTTGTGAGACTATCCTAAATGTACCCTGAATATCGTCTCTTTGAAATCCTCGTTTATGATTTCTAGGCAACGGGTTTTGAGTTTTGTCTCCTGTATGAAACAAAAAAAACACACCTTTATTTGGACGTATATGGTCAAGTCTAAAGATCATATTTTCTTCCATGTGCTTTTCCAATAAGCCTGAAATGTCTAGTCTCATGCTGTAATCCGTGTTGGAATGAGAGAAGCAGTAAGTTGGTCTTATTTCTTTATTTTCACGTACATGGGCTGGTGCTTTTGTCGAGAGCTGTCACAACTCCACAGGCTCTTCTGAAAAACCTTCTTATGCATTCAGGTCAACATCTCGTGCTTTTTGAATAAAAGTGAGATGCAGTGACGCGTGTGAAGTTTATGGCGAGGCCGTTCCTTTTAATGTTCTTCAGACACCAAAACCCCTATTGTCACGATGCAGTCACGGTGCAGTGTTTATATGTTATCCACTGGAAACAACAAATCAATAGTGTCAATACAACACTGGAGATTTCTATTTATTTATTTATTTTATCCAATATTCCCATCCTTGCTTTCAAAATGTTGTCTTGTTGCTCTTTGGTTGTTGGAAGACGATAGAAAATTGATGCAACTAAAAAGCAAGTTGATATGATTTAGGTCATTGGTTTTTTTGTACTAAGATGTTTGCTGTGATGCGATACAACCTGTATGTATTCTAAACAGTGGGTCTTTAGTTGCATTTTGTGTTTTAATTACTCCGTGTCAGATTGGTGCAAGACACAAAACAAGACAAACAGATAGATGGAGAGATTGAGAGATATGAAGGAGATGGAGAGATATGAGAGAGATGGATATGAGAGATTGAGAGAGAGAGAGATAGATGATGTATATCTAGGCGCGGTATAATATATATATATATATATATATATATATATATATATATATAGATATATATATATATATATAGATAGAGAGAATATAGAGAGAGAGAGAGAGAGAGGGGAGGGGGAGGGGGGAGGGAGGGAGGGGGAGGTGGGGGAGGGGGGGGGGGGAGGGGGAGGGGCAAAAGGGGAGGGGGAGGGAGGGGAGGGGGAGGGGTGAGGTCGAGAGGGGGAGAGAGGGAGAGGTATGTGTATGTATATATTATATATATATCTATAATATGAGAGAGATTATATATATATATATAGATATATATAATATATATCTATATATATATATATATATATATATATCATGAGGGGGGAGGGGGGAGGTAAGTATGTATTATATTATCTACGTATATCTATATATATAATATATGGAGAGAGATATCATATATATATACTAATATTATATTTATATCTAATAGATATAATATATACTATAGAAATATGGAGAGGGAGAGGGGAGAGGGGGAGGATGGGGGAGGGAATATCTACATACTATATATCATATATATCATACTAGTATATATAATCGGAGGGGAGAGAGAGAGGGGAAGGGGTGGAATATATGTGTCGATATATGTATATCTATCGGCAGGGAGGGGAGGGGCTTCGGGATAGAGAGGGCTAGGTTAGAGCGGAGAGGGGAGGGGGAAAGAGGGAGAGGTCAGGTGTTTGTATGATATCACACCTTAATATATGGAGAGATCAGAAGATCTCATAGCCCCATATATAGAGAGAGAGATAGAGAGATAGAGAGATAGAGAATAGACGAGGAGAGGAGAGAGAGAAGAGAGGAGGTTAGGGAGGGGGAGGATAGGGGTGGGGGGTATAGTGTATATATATATACTATAGATAATATATGGAGAGAGATATATAGCTATATATATATATATATATATATACTATATATATCTATCATATAATATACTATATATATAATATATGGACAGAGGGGGAGGGGTGAGGTAGGGGGGGGTTGTTATGGAAGTGCTTATCGAATATGTTGGATATAGAGATTCTTTATATATATATATATATGGACCCGAAGGGAAGGATAATATTATCATCTATATAGATCTGAGATATATATATCTTATATATATCTAATATATCTCTCTCTCTCTTAATATCTAGGGAGAGTGGGCGAGGGGAGGTCTATAGTATCTTATATATATATCTAATCTATCTTATCTGGAGGAGTTATATATATCTCTATCTATATATCTATATATAATCATCTCTATCTATATATCTATATATATAGGGAGAGGGGGCGGGGGAGAGGGAGAGGTATGTGTATGTATATCTAATATATACTCCCTTCTCTTTTCTATGGAGAATCCTAAATAGATCTCTATATATCTCTCGCGCGCGCGCTCGAGGGGGTGGGGGCTCGCGTGGGCGGGGAGGCGGAGGGGCGGGGAGGGGCGGGGGCGAGGGAGAGGACCTGTGTATTGCCTTCTCTTCTCTCTCTACTCTCCCTCTGGGAGGCTTCTTATCTCTCTCTCTCTCATCTCTGTCTATCCTCTATATCTACTCTTCTTATATATTATAATATGGCGCGGGGGGCTCTCTGGGCGGGGGGGGTGGTAGGGCTCTTCTCTCTGTCTGTTCTCTCCCTCCTCTCTCTCTCTCTAATCCTATCGGTCTATATCTCTCTCTATATCTATATATATCTATACTCTTCTATATATATATATATATATATATCTCTCCTCTATATGGGCGCGGAGGGGGGAGGGGCACGAGGGTCTGGGTATGTGTACCCTTATATATAATATATATAACTCCTCCTTTCTTTCTCTTTGCTGGAGAGATATAAATATATATATCTTTATATATCCATAATATATATATCTATATATAGAGAGAGAGACCTCTCTATCGTCTGGGAAGAGAGAGAGAGAGAGAGAGAGAGAGAGAGATAAAAATGCTACATTCACACTCTTGGCATTTGACAGATGCCCTTATTCAGAGCAACAAGTATTTTTGAGGTCTATCAATAAATACTGGTTCGTTGGGGAACAACTTAAAATACAATAGGCTTTATTTGTCGCATATGCATTACAGCACAGTGAAATTCTTTCTTCGCATATCCCAGCTTGTTTGGAAGCTAGGGTCAGAGTGCAGGGTCAGCCATGATACACCACCCCTGGAGGGTTAAGAACCTTGCTCAAGTAGCCAAGAGTTGAGCAATACCAGGACTCGAAACCCCACCGTATGATCAGTAGCTCAGCGTCTTATCCTAATGACCTGCACCCCCCCCCCATACGATACAATAATACAATCAGCAAAAAAAAGAATACTCTTGAGATGATCTTTAATAAAGCATGTTTATTTTTCCATAATAAAAGTGCTCATTTTGGAAGCGACGAGTCTTTTAGGTGACATTTGAAGACCGCTGGTGACTCGGCTGCTTTAACATCAAGTGGAAGCTGGAGAAAGTGGGACAGAAGAGCCGGTGGGACGAGTTTAGCGGTAGCGGAAGATCATAGGGAGCACGGTCCAGCGCAGGGTGTAGCAGAAGTGCAGGGTGAGAGAATCTGGTTTTGGCAATGTAGATTAACTTTTTTTTTTTGGTTCCGAATTTGCTTCCGTTGTCTACCAGTGCAGCAATGGAACGATGTGGGAGTTATTTGAAAGGTTAAGAACAAGTCATGAAGCTCTGCATCAATTTCCCAGGTAGACCTGCCACAGCCAGGATCCGTTCTTGAGATGACGAGCACTGAAAAGCAACGGATTGATGGTGAGGATGGGGCGGCCCCCATGAACTTTATATATTATGGAATAGAAATCTGTATGATAGATATTTTAGTAAAAAAAATGCACATATAATAATTGTACACTTTGCAAAACTGTATCTTTCCATTTATGACAATGTGTTTATGAACGTCTCTAGCATCTTTATGTTGAATCATTTTGATCGATGCTGCCGCAATCTATTTTTGCAAATCAAACGAGACCAAACGCAGCAGCGCAGCTGTGTATCGGCGTACGTTCTGCATATAACTGGCGCGGCGCGATGTTACACTTTTAAACGAATGGCCTTCTCGACATATTTAAGAGGTGATTAACCTCTGGACTGCATGGTTGATTCATCCGTCCCCTTTCTGAGTGCATTCTATACATAGTTTCACCTCTATAACACTTAGTCACGTGTGTTTTATTCCTGACCTACAACATGAAAACCAGTGAGGTGCAGGGAATGAGGGACACAGCAGCACAGTGTTGTTCATATGAGCCCTGCAAAAAAAAATATTAATAGTATAATAGGGAAGGGGCACGGTGGCTTAGAGGTTAGGACGTTCACCTCACACCTCCAGGGTCCGGGTTCGATTCCCGTCTCGGCCATGTCTGCGTGGAGTTTGCATGTTCTCCGCGTGCTTCAGGGTTTTTTTCTCCGGGTTCTCCGCTTTCCTCCCCGGTCCAAAAACATGCACAGTAGGTTGATTGTCACCTTGGAAAATTGTCCCTAGTGTATGAATGTGTGTGTGTGTGCCCTGCGATGGGTTGGCATTCCATCCAAGGTGTTTCCTGCCTTAATGCCCATAGACGCCTGATATAGGCACAGGCTCCCCATGACCCGAGGGAAGATCGGATAAAGCGGTAGATGAATGAATGATTGAATGATTTCATCTTGTTGCTATCATTCCCAGAATTGATTTAACTGTTTATTTATAATGTTAAACCCGGGCGAATCGTCACATCTTCCGGCCCTCTGTTGTGGAAACGAGGATTTCCGCAGGATTGATGAATGTAGAAGAGGCATAATTAGCTAATGAAGTTTTACAGTTTTACTATTTTACAGCACAGGGTTACAAACGGGTTATTGTTTCACAGCACTAATACTAGAGAAAACTTTACATACATCATTAAGGTGTTTAATTGTTAGACTAAGATGCGTGTCATTTAGTTCTTCATTTAATCATTTGTATTTAGCTGGCAATTTTATGCAAATTGACTGGCAAGTGATGCAACTTGGTGATTTTAATACGTTTAATAGAGACAAATTGGCAGGGTTTCGAATTAAACTCGTAATCTTATGATCAGATCAATTTTTATTTATTTATTTAAGCGTTAAGAGACAGACTCGGGATTCCCCAATTTGATGGATTTGATTTGTAATCAGCAGCGGTTGCATGTTTATTTAGTTCAATATTATTAGCAGGGAAAACCATGCGGAGGAACGTTGTAGCGTTCCGGTCATGACGGATCTTTCAAAGCGGTTTGAATCACTTTCATCTCGGTTGGGAGCAGCGCTCTCAGTCTCGGGCCTGTCACCCTGCCACTGCTACCACACTAAATATGATGAATCTGCCTCCTTAATTACCCTGCAGTTCCATGCCAGTAGTTCATCAGCTGTCTGCGCCAATTAATATCTCAGCAATAACTGTTCCTCTTGGCAAAGTTAAAAAGAGGGGGGGAAAAAAGCATGAGGAATGAATATATCAGGGTGGGGAATAGTGGTATAATAACATTGTTTACCGGCGTTCCCACGGTAACTGAAGAATGTGCGAAATTAAAAACTTATTTCGGTTTTTACGAAGGAAAAAAACAAAGACCCACGGTTGTATTCGCCAGGCCTTTTCGGCAGAACGGAGCACATTCATCATTACATCAGACAGCTTATTTACATACGAGTGCACTGAAGTGATCATCGAAATATTTCCCTGCTGAATGAGTGAGACATTATTACCCAGTGTGACATCACACGCTCCGTGCCCGTACAATCACAGAGGCATGTTGTTCATATGTGCCAATGATAAGCGGCGACAATAAAGGTGAACGTGACGGCTGCACTGACGTATTAATCCGGTTAAAATACTGATTTCTTTTTTGACCTTTCTGTTGCATTCGAGCCTTCGCCAGTCTCCTCACCTTCCCTATTCATTTCACTGATGTTAACGGCGAGCATACACTCCGCTGCCGCTTTATTAGAAACACGATCCCCCAGGTTAGGACTGCGGGTCTTTTCTTGTATGAGATTTCGCCACTCGTTTCGCATCGTCCTGGTCGCATCCCATAATTGCTACGGATTTGTCCGTGCTGCAAATCTCCTGTTCTCGTCCGTCCCAGTGGTGTTCTATTGGATTTAAATCGGTTGGCCCGGGGATGCCATTTAAAGTACACTCGCCGTCACGTTGGCGGAGTCACTTTGAAATGACTTGTGTTTTGTGACATGGCACATTATTATGCTGTGGCCATTGTACCAG
>JACRUU010000011.1:7698932-7721432 GCA_030449085.1 Kryptopterus vitreolus | reverse complement strand
CCTTACCATGATGTAGAGGGAGGTGGTAGCCCAGTGGTTAAGGTGTTGGCCTCTGGACCAGAAGATCACTGGTTCAAACCCCACCACCACCATCATGCTTCTACTAGTGGGCCCTTGAGCAAGGCCCTGTGCAGACCCACACGCCAACATTGATCTTAGCCAAATCTCACAATAGAAATCTCCTTCAAACAGTGCTTTTTAAAACATTTATGAAGTCCCTAGAACTCTATTAAGGACGGCTACAATTAAATAATGTGTAATTTAATAGCTGTGATCGGTTTGTTTTTATGATTTTTATCTTCCTTTTTTTTTCTTTTTTGTTCTTGAAAAATTGGGTATTTTATTAAAGGTTGAAACTTTATGGATTAATATAATAAAATGAGCTAATAAGAGTTCTCAGGTAGAGCTGTATAATTTCAAGCTTGCAGTTTTAGCGGGATATTAAAATAAATAATGGGTAAGTGGTGCGTTTCAGGCGAGCCATATAAATTGCATTTTAAGTATGCAGAAGGAATGCATGTTCGAGGAAGCTCACACTCTTTATACACCCCCCCCCCCACACTCCTTTTTTTTTCTCTTTAAATAATTTCAGTGAGTAAGCGTTATGGTTAGACAAAATGTCTGCTGATAGACCTCTGGGCACATTTTCTTTAAAGGGGGAACTTGAAGAGCATAACTGTGCTTTCTTCATGCCTTAAATGCTGCTTACTGAGTTCCCAATCGGGACGAATGGATTTTTTTCCCCTCCTTTTTTTCCCCCTCATTGCAATCTGATTTTACAGTAATCAATGGCGCTCTTTACGTTTAACTCTTCACATTATGCTCCAAAAAATAAAAAGGCTCAAATATGTGCCGTCACTGTCGCCGCGCTTGAATTTTTTTAGCCGCATTGCATTGGTAAAGTTTCAGAATAGCTTTTGAACACACATGCAAGTGTTGCGACTCGGAGGCCTATTTGTTTCCCCTCAGCAATAACGACTTTCAGAAATTGGATTTTTAATAGGTTTTTTAAAAGACATTCAGTATTATGTACATTATGCATTGCTTCAAGCTAAGAGGTTAAATCAAGGGATCAAGGCTGTTCAATATTCAGCCTTTTTTTTTCCCCTGATAACCTGAATATACCATTTTGTGCAGCTTCATAATTTCCCCCCATAAACACGTGAAATTTCCCTTTTCGGTGTACTGACGGTTGCTTTGTGTGTGTGTGTGCTTTCTGTAATCATGGTAATCATTCCATTGTCACTTTCCTTCTGTTTATTCCCAGTAGCTGCTTAAAAAAAAGCTGAATCGATTTTGGCGCAGGTTGCAAAAAGCAAATGGAGTCTGTCGCCAAATCAGGAGGTTGTGGTTGTTTTTTTTTTTTTTTTTTTTTTTTTAAATAAAGGTCTCACCTAAGCTTCATTGCTTGATGTGGTTAGAATTAGTCTAAACTGGACCACCTGGACATGTCAGAGAAGGGCAAGAAGTCAAAAGCAGGTAATGTTAAATAAATACATAAATAACATTTAAAAGCTGTCGGCCAGATCAAAAAGTAAAATAACAGTTGTGAAAAGTGTTGTGACGTAAGAATGCAGACGAAAGTGACGATGGTTTCGTTGCTGTTGGCTACGTACAGAACTGCCGCTTGCTGATTGGCTGAGTTTACTTGGAGAATCAAGGGATGCTTCTTTCATTGCATTTATATGTAAAATACTTGAACACTATTTATTAATTAATATGAATAATACGGTAATGTTACTTTTTTTTATATAACATTTGTTTAGAGAAAAATGTTATTTCGATACATTTGCAATATACGAGACATTGCGGAAGTTTTAATGTGGAAATATCCAGGGGGTGTGAATACTTTTGCAGTGCACTGTATGAGAACTAACCACACACTTTCTGTGGATGAATGCTTCCTCACGCCGTCGTCTCATGTTCTCTCTGAGAGAAAGATGATCAGAAGTCTGTGAGGGCCCAAATTATTATTACTACTACTTTATGTATAGTGTATTCCTTAATATACTATTCCTGTTACATAATAGATTTGATTAAAATCTGATGCCTCCATGACGGTATTGCATGACGGAGGTTTGGTCAGATTTGGTGAGTGTCTTCAATTCTAAGAAATACAAGCAGGTATGTATCCAACACCATTTGTAGTAATGCAGCCTCAAACTTGTAGGAAACCTCCACCATGCTTCACTGTGGCTCGCAGAATTATTGTACTGCTCTCTGGGGAAAATAAATATATAGATTTTGACTTATTAGCTTTGTTTCAATATCAGTGTTTTTTTTTTTGTTTGTTTGTTTGTTTTTTGGCATACTTCTTAAATGAAGACCACTTCAGCCCATTCCTCTCTAGATGATTAACGGCTGTATCTAGTTCATTGGTTGGTACCTGGTTGGTTTTCTTTCTGCCAGTTCTTTGCTGATTGGTGGAGAAGGGAACTTGGAATGATGTGTATTTCCTCCAGTTTGCTTTGCCGACACCACTACACTACGCTTTACTACGTCGCCTGTTTATTTGTTGTTTTTGTTTTTTATTTGCTTGAGCAGCAAATCTTGAAACCCCAGTCTGCTTTAAAATTCTCTGTCTGGGAAAGACCTTGCTGATGCAGTAGAACTACTGTACCGTGGTGAGATAAGGTACAGTACAATATGAACCCCCACAACCTCACCTTAGTAATACTTGACTCTTCCCTCACCCAGTTCTAAGCCTAGTACACAGCTGTTTCTGTTTCAGGTAATGACTGTGATTATTAACACCTGCTTGGTATAATTAGTTACTGGGTCAGCTAACTTTTCTCCAATAAATTGAATAATCGTTGTCGATAATATATAGGTTTAAGGTGTATAGCATAAAAATTGCACCCGAATGTTGACTGAAGACTGACTTGTGCACCACTCCATTATTTATTTTTAAAGCTCCGCTCTCCTCTTGCTTTTAATGCGTCTGCCAATAACACTGATCAATTGGATGTTAATTATAGGAGGTAATTAAAGAAGGATGCATTAACACAGTGCTACGATGGGGAGAAAGAGGGCTCGGAATACCAGTGACATTTGGGAATCATTCTCCGCGAGCTGTTTTTATTCTAAATCGGCAAGTTCTGGTCTGCCGGAGAATTTATTAAACTGTAAAAAAAAAAAAAAGAGAGATCCAAGCATTTATTAAAATGTAAAGCTGTTTCTGGATTACTGCTCTGACTTGGAGAGGAAAGCTGTAGATGGGGCTTAAGGTTCGTACATTTGTCAAGAGTTTTGTTCGGTTGGAAATCCGAAAGCGGGAAGACCAAATTTTTTTTATTCCCCCAAAATCTTCTGATCTCACTAAAATGAATATTCTGGAAAAGTGGTTATTTATCTTTTATTTATTTATTTATTTACCTACCTAGGATAAACCACGGGTTCAGTGAAACACTTTGAGGTTAAGCACATTGCTCATGGGCACAATGCTGTGTGTGCTGACATGCTCATGATGTATTAATACACGCCACTGGCCCTGAGCGCTTGCCTCCTGTCTTTGGAAACCTGATTTGATTCGACTCCAAGAGGGACCTGGAGAAGAAAAAATAAAAAAATAAACCTGATTTCTGCAGAGTTGTGGCTCTTGAAGTGAGATTACATTTAACAAGCTTTGCTTGAAGCATTTTATATCCAGAGGCTGGACGGATGATGAATAATGCACCACAAGCTAGATTTCTCTCAGCCCGCTTTCCACCAGGCCACAAGGCCTGCCAAGCCTACTTCATCCTGTTACACGCTTCAGCGTGCGGCAAATGAATTCATTGTTTCATTCGTAAAGCTTCTGTCATTTTCATGAATAGCTTCCCGCTATTAGCTCTAGCTGCTGGGAAGAGCTTAGCGTTTGCATCTCAAACTGTGTATTAGGCACTATATGTTATTTGGGGGGTGGGGGGGTCATCAGGATTAACGCTGAGGATGTTCCGATGAACACAGGAAAATAATTAGCTATAGTGTATTTTGTTAGTATCTCATTGTTTCGTAGACTAGCTACAGAACTAGAAACATGTGATCAGATTGGGGGAGGGGCATGAAGGATTTTTATTTTATTTTAATCCCCCCCATACCTGGTTCATTATTGACATAACAAAATGAAATGAAATATAGCCACTAGAATTTTTTATTATTATTATTATTTAGAAGATTTAGAAGATATTTGCTATTAGCTATTTAGCACAAAGAGTGCCTGCTTTAATTTTTTCCTTTTATTCCACATTAAGTACATTATCAATGTATTAATAGTAAACTGCATTTCTCGGCGACCCCCTGGGATCTCGCGTAAAAGCACTGTAAGGCACCTGGCGTTTTTAATTCATCTATTTTTGATTTACGAATCAAAGCTGTTGGGTAGTAAACAATGTTTTTATAGTCGTTTTTTTTTTCCAAGTTTATTCTTATTGGCAGTGCTGTTTCCTAACACCTGCACTGAGGGTATTTTGTACTTTGTATTATATTGTGCAGCCTCTATAGTTTGAGTCGCTCTGAGCACAACTTTTAATGCCTGTCAAAGCGTGACAGGAAATGGAAATATTATTTTAACATGATATTGTAGAGCTGTCAAAATGAGTGGCAGGTGAGGGGAGGTAAGGGTAAATTGATTGTGTGCTAGTTACACACACACACACACACACACACACACACACACACACACACACACACACACACACACACCGATATACTATATATATATATATATATATATATATATATATATATATATATATATACATACACACACACACACACACACACACTATACACTGTGCAAAAGTTTTAGGCAGATATGAAATACTGTAAGCAGAGAATTCTTTCAGAACAATAAATAATGATTGCATTTTGTAAATTGACAAATAAACAAAGTGAGCGAAAAAAAGAAATTGAAATCAAATAAATATTTGAAGAAATAGAGATGGTGAAAGTGATAGCACGACCATCACATGGAACAACCTACCAGCCGAGTTCCTTCCAAACACTGTGTGCAAGTGTACCTTAGAAGAATTGCTGCTGTTTTGAAGGCAAATTTTGATTTGATTTCGATTTCTCTTTTGTTCATTCACTGCATTTTGTTCACTGATGAAATTAAATAATTAACACTTCAATTTTTGAAAGCATTCTTTGTTTACAGCATTTTTTCATACCTGCCTAAAACTTTTGCACAGTACTGTATATTCCTGTGTACAGATTGATGGTATAGATATGATTGTGTGTGTGTAGTGTGTATAGATAGATGGAGATTACATATAGTGAGGGATAGAGATCTAGATATAGATATATATCTAGAGATGGATATGGATATAGATGGATGGATATAGATATAGATGGATAGATGGATGGATATAGATATGGATGGATGTAAGATGGATATAGATATAGATGGATATGGATATATTGGATATATGGATGGATATGGATATAGATGGATACAAGATGGATATGATATAGATATAGATGGATTTGGATATAGATGGATATACATAGTGATATAGATGGATAGATATATGATGGATAAAGGATTTGGATATATGGATATGATATAGATATGGGATAGATATAGATGGATATGGATGGATTAGATGGATATAGATGGATATATATGGACATGGGTGTATAGATATAGATAGATATGGATGGATATAGATATGGATGGATATGGATATAGATATAGATGGATATATGGATAGATATAGATGGATATGGATATAGATATAGAGATAGATATGGATATAGATATAGATATGGATATGATATCTAATATAGATGGCTATCGAGATGGATGATGGTGGATAATATGATCGATGGATATAGATGCATCTCGATGGATGGATCTAGAGATATCAGATGGGTATGGATATGGATATACGATTAGATCTGGATTGCTGGATATGGATCATATAGATATAGATGGATTTGGATATAGATATAGATGGATATGGATATTGATGGATGGATATGATTGGATGGATATGGTATAGATGGATATAGATGGATGGATGGATGGATATGGATATGCTCGGATATAGATGGATATAGATAGATGGATATGCTCTGGTTATAGATATAGATGTATTTGGAATATAGTATATATGGATCTGTATGGATATAGATTGATAGATGGATTTAGACTGGAATATGCATATGGATGGATGAATGGATGGATATAGATGATGGATATCGCGGATGGATGGATATGATGTATATATAGGATGGTATGGATATAGATATGATGGATGGATATGGATATAGATGGATCTGGATAGAAGATGGGTGGATATGGATATAGAGATGGATATAGATGGATATAGATAGATGGATATATGGATATGGATATAGATGGATATAGATATAGATGGATATGGAGGATATAGAGATGGATCTATGGATATAGATGGATCTAGATGGCTATGGCTATAGATGGCTGGCTATGGATATATGGCTATATGGATGATTTGGCTATATCTAAGATGGATATGATATGATGATGGCATATGGATATGGATATGCTGGATATGGAGGTCTATGATATAGATGGCTATGGATATATCTAGATGGATATGGGTCTATAGATGGATATATGGTATAGATGGATCGACGCTATGGGGATATGGATATGGATATGCTGATATAGATATCTATGGATAGATGATAGATATAGATGGATATGGATATGGATATGGATGATGATATAGATGGATGGCTCTGATATAGATATAGGATGGATGGATATAGATGCTGATATGGATAGATGCTGGCTATGGCATCTCTATATGGATAGATGGCTATGTGATATCGATATAGATGGCGGATATGCTGGCTGGATATGGCTATCGATGGATATGGATATCTCGATATGATATGGATCTGGATGCTCTGATCTATATGGATATGGATTTCGATGATGCTAGATATGGATCTAGCATGGCTGTATGGCTGGATATGGATAGATATCGATGGATATAGATGGATGGCTATATAGAGGTGGATATGGCTAGGCTGGCTCTCATAGAGATATAGAGGGATTTGGGATATAGATAGGATGGGATATGGAGATGATGGATCTGATGATATATGGATGATGGGATGGATGGATATAGATATAGATAGATGGATATGGATTGGATCGGATATAGATGGATATGGATATAGATGGCTATGGCTTAGGATATAGATGGAGATGGATAGCTAGATGGATGGATATAGAGATGGATATGGATATAGATAGATAGATATGGATGGATCGATATCTGGATATAGCTATGGATGGATATAGATATCGCATGGATATAGATGGATCTGGATATAGATGGATGGATATGGATATAGATGGATAGATGGATAGTATATGGATATGGATATGGATATAGATGGATATAGATGGATGGATATGGATATAGATGGATATATGGATCATATAGATATAGATGGATATAGATGGATAGATGGATATAGATGGATATATGGATATATGGATATGGATATGGATGGATATGGATATAGATGGATATGCATATAGATATAGATGATAGATATAGATATAGATGATATAGATATAGATGGATATGGGCATGGATATGGATATAGATGGATTTGGATATAGATGGATATGGATATAGATATAGATAGATATAGATGGATTTGGATATAGATGGATATCAGATATAGATGGATATAGATATATAGATGGATATGGGTATAGATGGATGGATATGGATATAGATGGATGTATAGATATAGATGGATATACATATAATATAGATGGATTTGGATATGGATATAGATGGATGGATGGATGGGTGGATGGATGATATAGATAGATGGATATAGATGATATAGATGATATAGATATGGATATAGATGGGATGGATATGGATATAGATGGATGGATATAGATGGATGATATAGATGGATAGATGGATATATGGATGATATAGATATGGATGATATAGATATGGATATTGATGGATCTATATAGCTGGATGGATATTGGATATAGATGGATGGATAGATAGATGGATGGATATAGATATGGCTGGATGTGGGATATGGATGATAGATGGATGGGATAGAGATGGGTGATATGGAATAGATGGATTGGGATTTAGATAGAGATGGGTGGGATAAGGATGGATAGATAGATATAGCATATATGGATAGGTGGATAGATAGATGATATAGATGGATGGATGGATATAGATGGATGGATATGGATATAGATGGATGGATATAGATATAGATGGATGGATATAGATATAGATGGATGTATATAAATATAGATGGATATAGATGGATGGATATGGATATAGATATAGATGGATATGCGGAGATGGATGGATGGATAGAGATATAGATGGATGACTATAGATATAGATATAGATGGATATAGATATAGATGGATATAGATATAGATGGATGGATATAGATAGAGAGATAGATGTGTGTGTCTGTGTATAACTTTGTTTGCCAGTCTTATCAGTAAGCCAATCATAGGTCTCTGTCTCTAGTGACCTTCTTGGGGTCTGTGTCGGATCAATGCTATTACCGAGGTCACTGACTGTCGGGAAAGTGATAAATTGCCAACGAGATTTGTGCTGCTGCAAATGAGATGTTACCCTGGGACAAATTTGCAGCAATACTCCCGACCCTCTGCAGAGCTTTTAAAGCCATCAAGAGCAATTTTAAAAGAAAGTCTCGTGTTTTTACCACTGTCTCCGGTTGTTTGCAATGTTCCTCTTCAGAAGGTTCAGCCGGGACTCCGGTGTCTTTGGTGTATTAAAGCACCGATGTGCCCGTGATAAGGAACAGCCCATTACATGAACAACATATTATCCAAATTGCTCATTACATCTCAGTATTACATTTAGTGGAAATTGCTTCTGAATTGCTGTAGGCCAAATGATCATGGGTGTTCGCTTTCCTCCTGTGCAAATGTAACCTCCCCCCCCCCTTCATACAACACTTCCAGATGAATTTCTAACAGAGCTTGTGCCTTCTTGACATGACCCCGGTGTAACGAATTCTGGTTTCTGCTTGTTTGGCAAATGGAACTTGCTGTGATGGTGCGTTGTCAAAGGTCACTGCAATACAACTTGCTCTTGTGGAGACTCTTTCACAGGGCCTGCTGTGCACTCATGTCTGACTGGGTAAAGGCAGCCTTCAACACGATAAACCTAATGCTCTCAAATTAGCATTCATGCAGTTGACATCTGGTTTCACCCCATTTCAGGAATTTGATGTTACTGAAAGCATGTTGCAGTATGGCTTTGTCTTGTATTTTTTTTTATGATATCTGTATCAGAGCTGTGAATATTGGCCAATATCTTTGATATTGTAATATTCATGTTTTCATTTTGTGTTTTCTGTGGTCACATGGCATCATAATGCTGTATGAAAAATATTACACAGGTCGAAAATCTGCCTGTAAAGTATATTCTTCCGTTATTGGCTTTTTCCTTTTAGCTGTTACTATACTTTTGGAGTAGCGTTGCACAACATCTACATGCTATTTAATGACTTAAATAAGTGTGGGCTTAACACATGCTTTTTTGAAATAGTGTGCCCGCCACAAACAAACAAAAAAAAGATCAGACCATCCCAGTTAAGGCAGTATAAATATGGCTTGTGCGGTCATGTGATTCTCCCCGTTATGCTTTGTGGAGACCAGGTAAAGGTGGATGCCGAAGATGGATAATCCTCAACCATTAGCCTAAAAACGTTACCTCTGTTACATTTTGGCTTTAAGATTACAAACATTGAGCAGAGAACGGTACCAGGGAAGATGCCTATTGCTACTCTCAACCCCCTGCCTGGCTCAGTCCGTCCTCACCAGGCACATAAGTTCCATTAAAAAAGGAATACATATATTTGGCCAAAATGATTAAAAGATTTTATTTTCACGATTTAATAAAATTTCGTGTTTCCTGTACGGCTGCGTATTATCCCCAAAATGGAGTTGGAAGGGGAGATTCAGGGAGTTTAAACTTACAATTTGAAAATTCTACATTTGAAATGTTTGCCAAAATGGCCTTGGAATTATCAAGAAAAAAATGGCAAAGTTAAAACACAAGATTACTATAAAAACTCAATACAAGAAATTAAATGTAAACTTTATTTTTTTTTTAGCTAAAAACCCAATCTGTGTGTGTATTAATATTTTGTGTTATTCATAATAGCACCTCTGGTTTTATTTAGTTTATTTTTTGTAGGAGAAGCCAAAAACCCAACAGCACACAAAAGGTCATTGGGTTACTGAGTTGATGTTTAGCAAAAATTGCTGCTATATATCACATTTTAAAGAAATTACCTAAGGGTTTTTTTTTCCCCCCCTGAAGGAAAGTTTCTCTTTTTTTTGCTTCTTTCTTTTCTCTTGCCCTCTGGCTAAAATGGAGATGCTAATTTGTTGTGATCTGTGTAGCCTTTTCAAGGACATTTTAGGACGATTTTCTCCAAACATATTCTTATATGGCTGGAGTATGAACTCTCTTTGCTTAGTGAAAAATCTTGGGTTAAATGTCATCTTGATCCGTGTTGATCTAACAGCCATGATAAAGGCCTTGGTGAGCTGTCGAAATCGTTATGCGCACTTGTGTTTATTCACACGATGTGACGTTTAACACTGGACCACTGATATAAATCACTGTTTAGGGTCCTGCGGATATCCTGTTGGAATATACGGATAAAAATAGGAATTGCGTTAAAATCGATTTTCACTGCCACAATCTGGACTCGTTTCTTTCTGTAAAGAAGAACGGATGACTTTAAGACTGCTCAGTGCTGGAGTGGGAGAGGAGTCGTCGTGGAAGTGAGAATGTCAGATCTTGATCTGAAATAAAACAGCATTCCTGTCTGAGGTTTTCCTTTTTGCCCTTTGTTTCCCCTCTGCATTCAGACGCGTGCTCACTTGAATTACAATCATTGTTCTTTGCCTTTTGAATGCCATATAGTGCAGTGTATCATACATGGATGGATAGATGCGTTTACAGTATGTGTGTGTGTGTGTGTATCGATATAGATATACAGATATAGATATAGATAGATATATAGATAGACATAGATATATAGAGGTAGGTGGATGGATGGATGTATAGACGGATGTATAAATGGATAAATGGATGTATAGATGGATGGATGGATAGATGGATTTATAGTTAGATAGATGGATGTATAGAAAGATAGAGGGATGTATAGATGGTTGTATAGAAAGATAGATGGATGTATAAATGTATAGATGGTTGTATAGAAAGATAGATGGATGTATAAATGTATAGATGGTTGTATAGAAAGATAGATGGATGTATAGATGGTTGTATAGAGATAGAGATGGAGTATAGATGGATGTATAGATGGTTGTATAGAAAGATAGATGGATGTATAGATGGTTGTATAGAAAGATAGATGGATGTATAGATGGTTGTATAGAAAGATAGATGGATGTATAGATGGTTGTATAGAAAGATAGATGGATGGATAGATGGATGTATAGAAAGATAGATGGATGTATAGATGGTTGTATAGAAAGATAGATGGATGTATAAGATGTATAGATGGTTGTATAGAAAGATAGATGGATGTATAGATGGTTGTATAGAAAGATAGATGGATGTATAAATGTATAGATGGTTGTATAGAAAGATAGATGGATGTATAGATGGTTGTATAGAAAGATAGATGGATGGATAGATGGTTGTATAGAAAGATAGATGGATGGATAGATGGTTGTATAGAAAGATGGATGGATGGATGTATATAGATATATGGATGGATGGACTGATTCCTTGAGTAATTAGATTACAAAAATTAATCGAGGCAAATGAATGTACATCGTTGATTCTTGTAGTCCATTTAACTAAACACAGAATTTCCAGCAGACCGTTATGGATCATTTTCGGAGATGAATAATTTGTTTTCCATTTAAAAGAAGGAAAGTTACAGTAAGGAAATGCTACCATACATTATAAGCAGGAATTTTTCAAGTAATGTTGTTCCTCCGCTAGCCGCTGTTGTAGACTGATTATCCCCTGATTGTCATGAAATCGCATCAAACTGCTTCCAGCCTGAACACAGCCAGTTTGATGTATGTATTCCGCCTATGCATATTTGACACATTTTAAGAGACCGGTCTTATTTTCTCTCTGTTTAGTATTGCTCTTATTTCAAATAATATCTCTTACCCGATTGAGTGCACTTTTCGTCAGATATTATGGTATACTAAAGTGTAATTTCGCACATTTCATAAGTGTCAAAGCTTTGATTGACAAGTGCGTTAAATTTATGCCAAGAGTAAATCATTTGCAGTGTTGAACCCTTTTTTTTCCCCCCAAGACTTCTGAATTCCACCCTGGCATGCGATCAATCAATTTTCTGGGCCACATTTTGACTGATGGCACCCCATTTTTGCCTAATCAATGCTTGGAGTTTGTTGGAATTAATGGCTTTTTGTTCGTTTATTTTAGGATTGGCACAAAATGTTGATGTTTTGTTCCCTAAGACATTTGAGACACATGTTTGGTAAAGAATAATGCCTTATTATAAGGCAAACCTGGATGGTTGGGAGAACTTGCGGTCAAAGGATATATATTTTTTTGTACCATTTCTCTATTCTCTATTCTAGAGATATATATATATATATATATATATATATATATATATAGATATAGATATAGATAGATAGATAGATAGATAGATAGATAGATAGATAGATAGATAGTGTATGTATATATATATATATATGTATGATATATATATGTGTGTGTGTTGTGTATATAGTATATATATATATATATATATATATATATATATATATATATATATATATATGGTGTGTGTGTGTGTGTGTGTAAAAACAATGCAGTGGTTTGGAAATCTCATGCATTATTCACAAATGGCCATCTATCTGTTGTTTATTCTGAGGTAATGTACTATTCAAAGGGGAAAAAAATAGGCAATTTTGAATTTGATGCTGCAAAAAAAGTTGAGACAAACAACAAATAAGAGTTGGGGAAACCACTAATTAGTTAGAGGTTAATTAAGTTGTTTTATATGTCAGGACTGTGCTTTAGTGGTTATTCATATGAGCATATGGAAGAGAAAAAAAATAATTATTTATGTGTCTTGCTAACTTTTTGTTTTGGCTGCCAGGATCATGTCTGATATGAAGTCAGTGGTCAAAACAGTCAGTCTGTAAAGATGTCCAATACCTTGCTTGTGAAGTCTGCTTCTTCCCCCTCACCCCCCACACAATAAATGTCAAGCTTTGACGTCCGTGCCAGTGGACTTTATGTTGGCTGGTGGCAGGATTTGGCTGGATCTCTTTATCCGTCAGTGATCTCTGGAACAGAAATACGCCCATCTATGCTGTTCCTGCTGACTGCTTGTCAACACGTGCCTTTCACTTCAGTCCCAGGCTCCGTTCCAAAATAGCAGTGGCTCATCAGAACATGCGATTGTGTTAGACTGGGCTATAATAGTGACACGGTTCACTACTATGAAAATAGCAGATCATCATAGAATTGTGGAATTCGCACTGTGAAAAACATATTTATTCATATTTATCTGGTTGTAGTCTTTGAATACATGGTCCAGTCCTGCTGAAAGAGGTCATCATTGTTGGGAAATACCGTTGCTATGTGGAGGACTACTTGCTCTGCACCAGTGGTCAGGTAGAGGGTACATGTCGGTGTAATATACACTTGAATTCCCAGCTGATCATTGCCCAGTACACCACACTGCCTCTGGCAGCGTTATTTTTTCCCCATATTGCATCTTGTAAAGAAGCCGCCACGGTTCAGTCAAGGCCACCTCCTCCCATTGTTGGACCAGTTCTGGTGCTCGCATGTGTATTGTAGCTTCTTTTAGCGGTGGACGGAGGTCAGCATGGCCACAATGTGGATGTGTGCAGCTGTAGGCAGCAGCCTTTGATACATAGTAGTGTGTCCACTTTCCACCGTGGCTAAAACTAGCACCAATGTAATTCGATAATCCGGAAATCACACACTGCTTGTTCATTGCTTTGACCAGTCTGGCTGTCCTCTTGTGCACCGAGTGGTCTGGCTGACCACTTTTGCTAAATGCCACTGCATACCAAGAACACCCCACAAGTTTGTAGATGCCCCGACCTAGTTGTCTAGACATCGCTGTCTAGCCTTTCTGTTCATCTTGCTGCTTAATACAGTATATCCCACCCTGCTGTAATGAGAGAATCAATGTTATTCACTTCTCCCGTCACTGGCTGTAATGTTTTTCCTGATAGACATGTGCACATGATGGAGAGCTCGCTTTTTGTTAGAAACTCCTTTACTATATAAGAACCAAACCCCATTAAATTGTTAATAATAATAACAATAATGATACTAGCATATTAGTCACTTTAAAACAAGGACATATATTGCAAATTTGCACAAATGGACACTTTAATACTGCCATATCTGCTCACATAATATCCATTATACTCTTCACCTTTAATCCAGATCCGTACTCTTACTTCATTCCATTTCATTTACGCACACTTTTTTTTGTACCCCCGTTTATTTGTGATAAGTATTTCCTGCACCCTTTTTTTTTTTTTATCCCCCCCCCCTCTTATGTTTACATATTGGATGGTCATAAGAAGCATTTCACTGGTTCATAAGCTCAAACAATCTCCATTGGCCAAACTTTATTAAGTATAACTTTTAAGTATTTTTTTTTAATGATATGGTGTCATTGGAATAAATTTTGCTTGTAATATTAAACATCATTTATTATTTAACCTCATCAGAGAGCTATATGGCTTGTAAGGCAAATAAGGGTCAGAGCATGCTTTCTAATCCTTCTCAACTCGATTATCTTATGCTCTTAAAGCTAATCCTCATCTCTATACCTCCTCTCTGTTTCACATTTAGGTTGAATGTATGCTCATTTATCGACTGAACAATAATCGTGATGGAAGTGATGCGTGTTGTTCATACACCGGGAACGCTGGATCTCTGGCTGGACAGATGCAGTCTGTGCTCTGTCAGATGGTCATTCGTTAATGAATTCCTTTGGGGTGTTCTGAATAACAAGAGAGAAGTGTTGAATTAAAAAAAATAAACACACAATCTGCTTTTTCATTGACTTGACGAGTGGTGCTTAAAGCAAATAGAAAGAAAAATAGTCTTGTTTTGCTCAGTGAAAGTGTATACACTTTAATGCTGTTTGTGCCAGCCAGAGCAGTGTTACAATGTCAGAAGGGGCACGAGCACAGCAGCAGATGGCTGGAGAATATTATAGGTCCTTGCCGCAGGGCCAGTCTGCTCTTCTCCCGCTGCCTCCCCCCCCCCCCCCCCCCCCCCCCCCCACACACACTCCTTTCTTTGTTTAGCATTCTCACACACAGATCTTTTGCAGATACATGTGTCTGGTGACATTTGTATACTTTCTGTTGTAGGACTCGGTTAAGGTTGCGAATGATCTACTGTTTTAGGGAGGGCTTGTGTAATCACAGAGGGCAGAGAGAGCGAGAGAATCTCAACTCCGACGCTTAGACAAACCTCCAAATCTTTAACAGACCAGCATAATCAACTTCAGTAGTCCAGATGTCGGTATAAGTGATGCAGATGCAGTTGCGTGTAGGCAGTAGTGCATTTCGAGCCCACATTGCTGTCTATTTACCTCTGTCTCATCAGTGCCGCTTCATTAAACCGAAATGAAGGCAATGAAAGAATAATACAGGAGAATGATTGTACAAGGCTCGTATACCTACTGTAGGTTGTTATTTGCACACACGAAGAAAAAAAAAGAAATCGCCTCACTAAAGTAAGGACCCAAAATCAATCGCTGCCTTGCATTTGACAAACAGGGAAACAGGGAAACTCATGGCGTTGGTGTATGGGGTTTTAGGGTCATGGTTGATGGTAAGCGGGGAATGAGGACGCTTTATCTAGTGTCCTTGAAGCTACTAAGAGTTTTTTGTGTACTTTTATAAATGCAGCAGTATTTTGTATTTTATTTATATATATATATATATTATACACACACACAAAGTGGTACGGTGGCTTAGTGGTTAGCACATTCGCCTCACACCTGCCAGGGTCTGGGTTCGATTCCCGTCTTGGCCATGTATGTGTGGAGTTTGCATGTTCTCCCCGTTCCTCAGAGGGTTTTTCTCCGGGTTCTCCAGTTTTCCCCCGGTCCAAAAACATGTACGGTAGGTTGATTGGCACCTTGGAAAATTGTCCCTAGTATATGAGTGTGTGTGTGTGTGTGTGTGTGTGTGTGTGTGTGTGTGTGTGTGTGTGTGTGTGTGTGCCCTGCGATGGGTTGGCATCCCATCCAGGGTGTATCCTGCCTTAATGCCATAGACGCCTGAGATAGGCACAGACTCCCCGTGACCCGAGGGAAGATCGGATAAAGCGGTAGATTGAAAAGTCATAGAAGAATGAAGGATATGAAGATATATATATATATATATATATATATATATATATATATATATATATATATATATATATATAATATATTATTCATTCATCGCTACTAAGCTACTAATATATATAATATATAATATATATATATATATATATACATATATACATACACGTGTGTGTGTGTGTGTGTTACATTCAAACGTCGATTGAAGACCTACCTCTTCCAACAACACCTATCCTAACATTCCTTTTGTTCTCTTATCTCACTGTCCAGAAATTCATTAAAAAAAAAAAAAAAAAAGGCAACTGTCTATCCTTGTGTACTTAAGTTTGTATTTACCCTTCTTGAATGAATCTTATACTTAGAGCGAGACCTAAAGCACTTCCTGTACGTCACCCTGGATAAGGGCGTCTGCTAAATACTGCAAAAGTAAATGTGTGTGTGTGTGTGTGTGTGTGTGTGTGTGTGTGCGTGTGTGTGTATGTGTGTGATATATATATATATATATATATATATATATATATATATATATATATATATATATATATATATATAGATATATATATATATATATATATATATATATATATATATATATATATATATATATATATATATATATATATATATATATATATATATATACATATACATATATATATATATACATATATATATATATATACACACACACACAGTCACAGTATTTTACCACCTCTACAGTACTCACAAAATAATGCATTTGTATATCGTTGAATCTTGCATACAACAAATTAGTCGAGCCCATGTTTGTAATAGTAATGTTTGTTCAATTTGTCTGCTTCTTTTAGACACATTTTTAGACTTCCCTGGTTTTGCTTTTCATTTGACAATATGTTGCCTATGTTTTTCTGTCCCCGTTGTTTACCTGTGTAGAAATTCTACGTCCTGAAGGAGTGTCTTGAGTGAAGCGTTTTCACTCGTTCCACCCCTCTATAGGATCACCTGGTGTGTCTTTATATAATAAGCAAATCTCCAGTTACATCCGAGAGAGATTATGCTATGACCCCGTGTATGTGTCCTCGATGCTAACGTGGTGTTAAAACCCAACAAACAAAAACAAAATACTGAGATATTGAAAATGTGTCAGTGCTTTCCTTACTTTGTTTAATTATCTGTAAAAGATGATTACAGGTGCTATAAATGCACTAGGTGTATTTGTAACCGTTGTAGCGGATTAATGCCGAGGATGTGTTAATTAGCTGGATACCTCCATATGCATACAGAAATCTTGCAGCAACTTCTCTTAATGACGGATGACCTTTTCCAGCATAAAGGCTGCCATTAAACAGCCATCTTTCACCGTAACACTATTGCTTACTTCAGTTTCACCCCTTTTAACCAACAGTGCAATGTTCTCCACATGGATAATGTGTGCTGGCAATGTCATTAGCGACAGGGATCACCTTAGGATCATCGTGAAAGGTGTTTAGAGATGACGGCTGTTTTAAAAACGCCGATGTTATTGGGGTTGGGAATCGAAAATCAATTCCTGGATTTAATTATTCATTTATTATACTTTAGCGATCTTGTGAGGGGAAATTGTTTCTTCGCATATCCTTCCTGGTATGGAAGCTGGGGTCAGAGCGCAGTGTCGGCCGTGATGCACCAACCCCAGGTGCACAGAGGGTTGCTCAAGCTCCAAAGCATAGTGGTGTGGCGATATCGGGACTGATACCGGAGCGATACCGATCAGCAGCCCAGCGCCTTATCCACTGAGCTACTCCTCTCTCCAATAGGATACTTCAGATTAAGAATCGGATGCTTGTTATAAAATTTTCATTTCAATACCTGCCAATCTGCCAGGACCTTATATGGTAATCTAAACATCAGTTTACCTGATGGACATGATGGCGGGCATGTCGTGGGGTTTCTCATGCCGCCGGGCATTTAAGTGCTTCACGGCATTGGATGATTCTCATCATCTTGCATTTCAGAAATGTTTCCATCGTCCTGGTTGACTCGGGTTATTATTCCTATTAAAGAGCTCTTATTTTTGCACCTTTATTTACCCCGTTGCTAACAGAACCTGCTACAGTTTGTAAAAACCGATAAGAAAAACCAATATGACGCGAACAAGGTGTCATGACCAACGTGACTAAGCATCTGGTTCACCACCCAAACTGGGAATTGATCAAATGAAAAGGATCCCCAACCCTAAATATAATGCACAGATCATTCTCCATTCATCCACATTTTGTCTCATGCCCTTAAGGCTGTACCTAATCTCAGTACAATGGGCTTTGGCTCAAAAATATACTCTTAGAGATCATCGTTCATGGAGGTAAAAAAAAATGTAATAAAATAACAGATGTGGTGCGTATCATTCATAACGCTGAAATTAGGCATGTTGGTCATTGTTTAGTGGATCTCTGGCTGGACGTGTGCAATCTGTTCCGAGCCTGTGCACTGTCAGATGGCCAACCGTTAATGAATTCATTTGGGATCTCCTGCATTCTCTGATTAATAAAGGAGGTGTGAGTTTAAGTTTGTGCAGTCTGTAGAACGTGCATGCTAATCCGGTAGCAACAGCACACTGTTAAACGAAATAAAGCACGACTCTTTCCCCTACGTGGCGTTCTTTTATAGTGTTTGGGGAAACATGAAGAGAGACATAAACTGATTAGTGAGACCTGTCCTGGGCCAGGGTGCGTTGGGCAATTTGTTGATTTAGCACTTGGAACGAGGTCTTACTCGCGCCTGGCCAAAAATTTTCCTCCGACACTTCTGGGCAGCGGACGCAACTCCCATACATGTACTCACTTTAACATCTGCTCTAGCAGCCTAAGATTGATAACTCGCCGGTCCACAGCTGTTTGGGTTTGCGCTCCAAACGTTTTGATGAAAGGGGAACTGAACGAGCGCTGGCGTTCCACATGGAGGGAAACGGCCAGATCGCTGTGACGTTTGAAATAATTAGGGCGATTTAGAAGTAGCGTGTTGTCCAGGGCCAATCAGGAGTGTACATTTTGGTTTCATAATAAAGCTGTCCCGGGAGTCGACAAGATTGTGACGCAAGGATGCATCTCTGGGGATATGCTGTACAGCTCAGTCACACTGGGACGGTAGCTCAACCCCTGAAACCACATCCGTGACGAGACGTCTGCCAGGCGCGCCGAGATACGAGTTGAAACATGAGGGGAGGAAAATAGAAAATGCGCCGAAGATCGTCAGGAAAAGCGGCGGTATGAAAAAAGCATGCGAGGGCGGTTATGGAGTTGTGTAGATACGAATCGGCTCCATGCCTCATTATTTGATCGC
Source organism: Kryptopterus vitreolus (assembly GCA_030449085.1). Classification (NCBI taxonomy): domain Eukaryota; kingdom Metazoa; phylum Chordata; class Actinopteri; order Siluriformes; family Siluridae; genus Kryptopterus; species Kryptopterus vitreolus. The sequence goes on along the minus strand of JACRUU010000011.1, from coordinate 7,701,740 downwards.
GTTTCAATATAATGAACAAGACGATTTCCACCCTGTGCTGATAATTATGCTAATTGTTAGTTTGGCTGTTATTCGCGTAGTCCGACACATGCATATGGTATTTATTGCAAATACCGGGCAACAAAGCACTATATGATTACGGCTTTGACATGCTGAAGGCGATGTTTTACACGACCCATGATAAATAAGGATTTTTAAAAAAACGACTCTGAGGATTTGATCTCCCCCGAAACTGCCAAACTCTTATCCTTACTTCAGTGAATAATCTCACCTGGATAGTGTAGATTTGTACCCTAGAAACTGCTGCTGTAAGTGTTCTGGCAGTCCTCTGCCTCATGCACTCTTCATGCTCAACATCTGCTCAGGACATTTAGTGCTTTTTTATTTATTTATTTATTTAAACCCTGCTACATTTGGAATGTAATGCTTTTTAATTCCTCTATACTTTATCACCCAAAGGTGCCTTGGTTCACTCTTAAACCTGCTCCCCCTCACAGTTCTTCCTCATTTGAGCTCAGGGGCTTTATTCTTTGTCAAACTTTCCTTTCTTCTCCTCTCCTGTCATCTCTGGCTATCTCATTAGGGACGTCATCCGGATCTACGTCCGGATTTCCGTAAAGCTGCTTTGTGACGATACCTATTGTTAAAATCCCTTTACAAATATATTTGAATTCAATCAAGTGTGGCGCTGCATATGAATTGTGTTGCGGCTCCACAAAAAGACTTAAGCTTTAGATGGAGGGAACTGAGGAGAGAAATGTGGTGTTTGTTTATGGCATTTTCCATTTGGGAATCATACTACAATCAATTGTATGATGGTCTTGTACAAATGATCCTATTAAGGTCCTATAAAAAATATACATACAGACATATATATATATATATATATATATATATATATATATATATATATATATATATATATATATATATATATATATATATATATATATATATTCATTCATTCATCTTCTACCGCTATATCCGATCTTCTCGGGTCACGGGGAGCCTGTGCCTATCTCGGGCGTCTATGGGCATTAAGGCAGGATACACCCTGGATGGAATGCCAACCCATCGCAGGGCACACGCACACATTCACGCACACATTCATACACTAGGGACAATTTTCCAAGGTGCCAATCAACCTACCGTGCATGTTTTTGGACCGGGGGGGAAACCGGAGAACCCGGGGAAAAAACCCCTTGAGGCACGGGGAGAACATGCAAAACTCACACACACACATTCCCGAGACGGGAATCGAACCCGGATCCTGGCGGTGTGAGGCGAACGTGCTAACCACTAAGCCACCGTGCCCCCATATATATATATAATTAGTATCTATGTATCTATAAATATACTTGGAAGATCTTAATGATGTCCAGGGTTACACCACACAGGTCCTTTTACAGAATATTGCACCATATCTTTCTAGATTTCCCACTAATCCCAGATCGTTTCAGATGTACAGTGGCTCAGCTGTTGAAATCCTTCAGCAATGTGCAGTTGTACTGCGGTACCTCTAATTTTACCGCTGTCTAAAGTTGAAAATGCATTCAGTTGCAAGGAAATCTGTGTCAGCAGTTTGGCAGCCAATGCTGATTTTATAGATTTCTTCAGTGAAATAAATTGGTTTTGATAAGTGTAAAAGGCTGCAAAAAAAAATTCTATACAAAACACATACATCACATTAGGATGAAGACGTCTCCTCTCAAGTTGCGTTGCTCCCCAAGAATATTCCATAAATGTGACAAAAAAAGGTCCAAACACATGACAAATCTTTCACTAATCGTGCTTGCACTGAGAAATGCATTATATCAGAAAAGCTGCATGCTTGAAATCGCTAAAGAAAGACGAATGATGTTTTGGCACGTGATACCTGATGGATGGATGTTGCGTTTTTGTTTTTTAAAAGCAAACGTGACCAGAAATGCGAATGAACTGGTTGTCGGGGAAGTAAGAAGATGATGCGAATTCAGCTGCCATGTTTTTCAGACGCATCCTAATAATTCACTTTCATGATTTTGGCATAAAATTCTTCATACCGATGATGACAGATGGGTAGTAAGTTGATACTGTAGCAATGACTATCACGCTACTCCTACATTTATACCATGTGTTTCGGCAGATATTTGATCTGTCGGAAAATTACAGGGCGTTTCATGCAATAACACTTTCTCTCTTGTGTAAAAAGAAATAAATAAGTAAATAGATTTGTTTGTTGGACTGGTACACAATATTCACAATTTGCCTTCAGGTCCTTCAAAGCCTTTAAAGTGTTTGTCTGTAATTAAGAAACCAATCTTTGAAACATTCCCAATTTTGAATAAATTACAGTAATGATGCACATAAATAGTTTTTTTTTTTTTTTCATAAACAGAAAATAATAATAAAAAAACCGAAACATTGACTTGATTCGTGTTGTGGCTCCACATGAGCCTGATCACTGCCAAATCACTACTCTTGATCCACAAAAGCTACATTTTGATAAGGTGTCTTCAACACTCGTCCATTTTTGCTTACATTGTGCTTGTATGCAAGTTCAGGCGAGGCTGGAAATGAAAGGTTACGGTTGTTAAAGCGAAGGCCAAACAGAATTTCTGCAAACGAAGCATACTGTAGGAAATAATTCAACCAATTGCTAGATATGTTTTTTTTTTCATAATATAGGCATACACAGGTTTTTGAACTTTGCAATAAATCATTTGAAGTAGTGGCAGCATAATTTCGGTTCGCTATCTAGCATTGTTTTCATGGGGTTTAGGAAGAGGGACCTGCCATTATTCATTCTTTTCCAGTTTAAAGCCGCCA
>JACRUU010000011.1:7683932-7696432 GCA_030449085.1 Kryptopterus vitreolus | reverse complement strand
ATTATTATTATATAATTTGACATATATGGATAAATGCCATCATGTATGATGTGTATGCAGAAACTCATACCAGCATGACCACAGCTCTAACAATGAATTACAAATTACTTTGCGTTTGTTTTACAGGGTTGTTATAATGACTTAAAAAAAAAAACCTGGAAACCATCATAAATATTGATCCTTTCTGAGATGCCCTGTAGCTTTGTGGGCACATTATTGTAATTTGCGGCTTTAGTCAGATTTTCACTAGTTAAAAGACAATATATATTGTGTGTATGTGTATATATATGTATATATATATATATATATATATATATATATATATATATATATATATATATATATATAAATATATATTACATACACATGCATACTGGAGTGCATGATAATCTAATCCTTGTATAATGCTTAGTAATTGAATTGTGTGGTCATGTGACTAACCACAATACTATAAGCTTTTCTAGACATTATCTACTGGTCCCTTGACATCTCTGCCTTGGTCCAGAATTGTCAGATACTCTTGTTCTATCAAAACCATCTATCCAATTAGCCCTGTTTTATTTGTTTAATTGAATAAATGCATGCCATGAAATGCATCCGGCATGAAATCAAATCAAGTGCCAGTAACTAATGTAAGCCGTTATGCAACATGTGCATGCAAAAACGGATAATTTGCACAGATTGAATTTTATCCCTAGCATGAGCAGTCCTTACCTTTTTAAAGTTTACGTATGTCAAGGGCTTTTTTTGTGTTTATTTATTGCTTGGGTTTGGGATGGAAATGTGAATGAGAGATGATGCATTATAACCATTATTTTTGTGACATCGAGATGCTTTGAAAAGATCACATTTTTGGTAAGCACATGTACTGGATTGACTACATAAGTAACAGTTGATATCCGGATGCATGTGACTCGTGCATCAACTGCCAGCCTACTAACATCACCAAATTCTTTCTTCTTTTCACTGATGTTTGATATCTGGTTGTTTGGCACAGATTGATTTTTTCCCCTCCTTTTTTCTCACTTTCAAAATGACTTACTTTATCACATTGACAGTGCTCTGATCTTCATGGTGGTCACGGGGGGGGGGGAAGCCAGGACTCAAAGGAGTAGACCTTTACACCTGGGTAACAATGAACACCCGTCACTCTCACGCTCTGATATTTTTGATCAAAAGAACAATGGCTGCGTCCAATCAAAAGGTGCCATGTCCTATCCGATCTTTCATTCCCAGTGCAGCCGTTCTAATCTTCACCATCTGATCTTATCTGACCATATCTACAGGATATAACACAAACAAATTGGACTTGGTGTTCCAGTATTTTGGTGCATACTGCGTGTGTATGATGGTTTTTCTATTGTTGATTTTTTTCTTAATTTATAAAGACCCCCCCCACACACACATGCGCGCGCACACACACATGCGCGCGCACACACACACACACACACACACACACACACACACACACACACACACACACACACACACACACACACACACACACACACACACACACAATTATCTTTAGATATTAAAAAGTGGAAAGGCCAGAAAATGTAATATAATATAGTTACTGGTATTATACTGTTATCACAAGAAGAGTAGTGTATTGCTTTGTATAGTTTGGCGACATAAACAATGCAAATGAAATGTTGATTATTGCATTTGGCTGTGGCTGTGAGACATTTGGCGATGGTTGTGTGTTTGCACAGTTTGTGATTTCCCAAGATGTGATTTCTCACAGTAATCTGTAAGTTCCCAAAAGAGCAGAGTGTCTTAAGTGTCTCCAGTTGTGTGTGTTTGTGTGTGTGTGTGTGTGTGTGTGTGTGTGTGTGTGTGTGTGTGTGTGTGTGTGTGTGTGTGTGAGAAAGATGCACTCTTCTTAAGCCAGCACAGGTCTATGGAACAGGCAGGAGCAGTGTAGACACTCTGATAATGAGATGAAAATAAAGCCGTCTTCTGCATAATGATCTGCATTACAGCTGCAGCTGAGAGCTTTTGGAAAGTGATGGTGCTCAGTTAGCGCTAGCGGCTAAACTGCTCTTTCCTGAACAGTGACCATGTTTGCCCTTGTTAGGTCCAAATCTTTACGATCATAAATGAATAACAAAACAGCGTTAAGAAACGGCCAAGAGCGAAAATGCAGCTCATGACGTTAAAAAACTCTCTGCTGTTTACTGTGAGAAACACTGCAATGGTTTATATTAGTTTCTGTTTTAGAATCCCAGTTAATATATAGATATATATATATATATAATATATATATATATAATATATATATTATATATATATATATATATATATAAATATATATATATAAAACTCATTTTCATTTTTGCATTGACATTGTGTGCATGTTGCATTGTGTTATAATCTGTGTGTTTGTGTGTAAGTGTATAGAAAGCAGATTATCATTATTATATAATTTTGGACATTTACACAAAGGTTCTTTTAAGTCAGTTGATGATCTATGTATAAAATATACATTTTATTTAAGGTATAAAACTTGATTCGCAATTGCAGGGTCCTTTTTATTTATCCCTTTGTTACTATTAGGACTTGACTATTAGGACTGAAAGGGTTATATTTATATATGGGGAGGTGGTAACACATTGGTTAAGATCCTGGGCTACTCATGGGAAGGTCGGGGCTTCGAGGCCCTGTATCAAACTACCACGCTTAAACAAGGCCCTTAACCCTCTGTGCTCCAGGAGCACTGTTTCATGGCTGACCCTGTGCTTCTGACCCCAGTTTCTAAAACAAGCTGGGATATGCGAAGAAAACAGAATTTCACTGTGCTGTAATGTGTGTGACAAAGGCTATTCTGTTCAAGATTTCCTAATAGCAACTCTAAATCAAGTGGTATTTTAGGGCACCCACACTGTATTGTGACTAATGATGAAGCGTCTGTTTTACCCTGTGTGTGTTTACTCACTGACCACTTTTTAAATAATGAAACAAATGGCTTCTTTGTGCAACTTTCATTTATTTACTGTTTTGTTTTTGTTTATCGTCTGACAAAGCATGTCAGAAATTTGCAAATTGACCAAGACTTGACCTAAATGTGTTGAAATGCTGTGTGGCTGAGGCAAACACACACAGCTTTTATCCCTCTTCTGGAAGTTTTTTTTATTGTTTTATATAGTATGTTTTCCAGGGATAGTACTGTGTATGTGTGTGTGTATAGATATAGATATAGAGAGAGATAGGTAGATAGGTAGGTAGGTAGGTAGATAGATAGATAGATGGATGGAGAGAGAGATGGAGAGAGAGATGGATAGATAGAGAGAGAAAGATATATATATCTATATATATATAGAGAGAAAGATAGAGAGAGATATAGATAGAGAGAGATATAGATAGAGAGAGATATAGATAGAGATACAGATAGAGAGAGATATAGATAGAGAGATATAGAGAGATAGAGATATAGAGAGATAGAGATATAGAGAGATAGAGATATAGATAGATATAGATAGGTAGATGGGCAGAGATAGTTAGATTGATAGATAGATAGATAGATAGATAGATAGATAGATAGATAGATAGATAGATAGATATACTCTGACCCTCATTTCCACTTTAAATGTGATTATAAATCAATTTTAAATGTAAAATTGTGTCCTAAATTTCCAAAATCAACCTGCACATCACCCCCCCCCCCCCCCCATGTTAAACATAGGATGATGTGTGTTTTGTTATACAATGACGCAACACAGCAGTAAAGAGTTGATTCTAATCATTGATTTTTCTGCTTATTGTGATCAGCACAGGAAGAACGATTTCTGTTTGAAGCATCCCGGTTTGTTAATGTCACCAAAATGTCATCGCGTTGCACTTTCTCAAACCGGAAGTAATGAGGTGCGTGTCATTTCTACTTTAAGTAGATCACTGGCAAAGCATTTTATCTCTGAACAAATCATCTGATGCCACACACTTCTATTTGTAAGCTTCAGATTTAATTTATTGGACTATTTAACCATTTACTATTTATCTATTTTGCACAGTGCATACCATTTTAATGCATCTATTGCAGTGTACAATGTATAAAACCGATCCGAGGTTTAAACCCCGCCGTAACTGTGATGCTAGAGACACCAATGACTTAACGATTAAGTTTTATTGGTATTTTTGTTTGTTTTTGAGTCATCCTACTACCCCTTTACTACAATCCACACACACACTAACACACTAACACTAGCACTAGTGGTGCCTTTAACTTTCTGATTTTCTTTAATAGAAGGACCTGGATAAAACCCACTCCGCTACTGATGCTGCCTAATGGATATAATGCTGGCTAGCACTTTTTTTTTTAAATAACATTTCTTCATCCACTTCCACCTCGGATATTCTCTTGATTATGCTAATGGTGCACGATGAGTGGCAGGACTATCGGAGGCCGCTCTCTTCGCGCCGTTCAGCATTCCGCACGCATTCCACACGCATAATGAAGCCGTGCGGTTCTGCCTCACAAACTTTCACCATTGTCTTTAGATCTTATTGCTCGTCTCTAGAGGGTGTCTCGTCTCGCAGGTTAGAGATCGCTCCGTGTGCCGGTGAGTGAAATGTAATGTTGGGAGCCAGCACTTTATTGTAATCACACATCTGATTAGATGGGATTTTTATTCATAGCTCGTATCTTCAAGGCAATGGCCAGAATGCAAAAGAGACAATAGTGACGTCTTTCTCTCTCTCTCTCTCTCTCTCTCTCTGTCACACACACACACTCACACACACACACACACACACACACACCATTGTATTCTCTTGTGGGAAGAATAGAAAGCCCCAAGTTTTGTGATAAACAGGTAATCAAGGTACTAATTTGTTTATTTGCAGGAAATAAAAGTTCCCAGAAGCGTACCGTTAAGGAACACTCGATAAACAGGGTGGCGCGATGAACTGTTTCCACTCACGAAGCCGAATATTTGCCAGCATTGGTTATGAACAGCATGTGGTACATTTGGTCTGTTTATAGTCTGTCTGTTATGGTCTGTCAGAAAACAAATTAGTTCCTGTTATCACGTCAAACGGCTATAACCATTCGTTTTGGTTCCCTTCTTGAAATCCGCTCCATAAAACCAATCGAATATTACAGTCAGATTTGTAATGAAATGAGTGAGTTGTAAATTATTGAAATGTATTAAATACGTCCCGAGGATGTTATTTTGTGTGCAGGATTTATGTGGGTGTATTTAATTTTGTGTGAACTTGTGATCCTTTGTTGAAACGGATCGGTGGAATCATGTCGGAATTGACATGTACCTAGAGGTGTATGTAATACTCTTTAAATGATTATTTGTCGCACTGTCTATGTTGGTGCGTAACAGAAAGCAGTAAGTCTTGAGCCTTTCTTCAATTCCAAACAAATGAATCGCTTCCTCATGCTGATTTCATTATCTAAAAATTATACTTACAGCACAGCATTGTTTTATATGAAATGGAATTTCTCATGACCTCTTGCTAAAGCCTGGTTTTATTGGCTTGTAGATGTGTGTGTGTGTGTGTGTGTGTGTGTGTGTGTGTGTGTGTGTGTGTGTGTGTGAACTCAGCGTAGGACTTTTTAACTAAACACAGAGCAGTTTTCAATCTCGCTTGAAAGAGAAGAAAAGAAGTGTAGAAAATTGGTTTGAGGGTTTGTCTTATTAAAAGCAATTCACTTGGGGTGAGGTGAAGAAGCCAGAAGGAGAACAGCAGAGGATCATCTCTGCTTCAAACATTTTTTTCCATTACTTACCCGTTTGACACATTGCTGCTGTATCAATTACACTCGAACACTAGCATGATGTAGGAGATCCCCGAGGAAAATGCACCACCCGTCATGTTAAAGCCTCAATGTGCCGCAGAGTGGTCCCAGCTTTAAAGGTGTGTGTGTATTTTTTATATATATATATATATATATATATATATATATATACATACACACACAACACATAAACATACATACATACATACATACATCGCACTTTGAGTACCAAATAGCGTAAATAAAGTAATAAATAGAGTAGTAAATAGCGTAAATCTATCGTTCCCCCAAGCGGATGCCTGATTTGCAATAAATGTGCGCTTGACTGACCAGCTGTCCTGGAAAGACAGAGGGGAATCTTGTTCACAACGCGGCCCGGCGCTGCCGAGCAGATAGAATCCTGACGTTAACTGGAGCAAATATCGTTATCTGGTAAAACATTTTGGTGACAAAACACGGTTAACCAAAAACGGCGTTAGCAGAAACGGATGTTAGCTGAGAGCAACCACTGTGTGTGTGTGTGTGTGTGTGTGTGTGTGTGGTGTGTGTGTGTGTGTGTGTGTCTTGTGGTGTCTGTGTTCTATGCATGTTTGTTTTTGTGTATGTGGCTTCTATTAAGTACTGAAAAAAAAAAATATATATATATATAGTAATATATATATATATATATATATATATATATATATATATATATATATATATATATATTCAGTACTTAATAGGAGCCAATATAGAGGATAGGTTTCAGATATAAATATTCATGAGGCATATTAAATATGGCTCTCTGAGTGTCTGACAAATATTTTACTGTAATTAATGAATACCACACGGCCGACTATAAGCAGCCTTAAAGACCGGATCTGCAGAGGCAACTCTATAGACGAGACTGTGTATGACGAGATTCATTCAGTGATTTAGTGGATGAAGTTCAGTGGAGCTGTGGTTGGTAAGAGTGTTCTGTTGACTGTATAGACACCACATTGCTGCAGGGCTGTACTGGCTAAAGACACACTCAGATAGCAATCAGCACTTGCACCATCTGCTCACTGCTAATGACTACCTGCTTCAGATGAGACTGAATGAGAGAGAAGTAGTGATGGGTACAGAGGCAAAGAGGGTGATGGAGGAAGGCAAAGGGGAGAGAGAGGAAACTGATGCAGAGAAAAAGGAAGACCGGGGAAGCGTTGACGAATTACTGTGGGGGAGGGGAAGCAAGCAAGAGGCCATCATGAAGAGAGATAGCGAGGGATACGCCAAGGGCAAGTGTGAAGCTTCCAGGCACTCGTTACTTGTGCACAGACTAGCAGATTTATGGTAGACAAATGATACATTTCCTGTAATTATGTTTGCATAGGATCAGATCAGCCGCTTTGTTTCCTCGTTTGAATATAAATGAGGTGTAAGGTTACGATGTTGCACAGTTTATAAAATGCACATCAGTTTATAAAATGCACATGATTTTACAATGAGGATTATATTGCTGTAATGTGTGGAGGTGCAGGAGGTTTCCTCGAGCGATGTTACCCCTCTCTCATAGCCAGGTGCCAGTTATTCCAATAATGTACTGTAGTTATGAATTTCAAATGACCTCAGAGGAGCCGAGGTAAAAACTTTTCACACAGACTTAATCAGGCATTATGCGCAGCCCTCACTAGACACTATGACCATGGTCAAGCAAACAACTACAGAATAGCATAAAACTAGAGACTAGTAGTCACCATAATTTTGTTACGAACGCGCCCCCATAAAATATAAAAAATATTACGTGTCATTCCGTCTTAAGCAGTGTAAACAAAGGCGAACTAGTTTTGGGTGCATTTGGGTGCACAGCGGAAGAGTTCGCTTTGTTGTGGTTGTAGGGTGAAGAAAACGGCGTCGTTCTCTCTTGTTCTCTTTTTTTATTATTTATTTATTTATTTTTTATTAATATTTACTTTAATTCATGTGGTAAGATTGTTTTCTCTTTTTTTAATACTTTGTCATTAACTGTTACTTTATTATAGCACTGTACGTACAGTACTTTTTACAGTATATTTTATTTTTTATGTTCCGACTTGCACTGAAAATCGGGATACGACGCGTCTTAAGAACGGATCAACGCCGTAACCCGAGGACCCACTGTATATGTGTGTGTGTGTGTGTGTGTGTGTGTGTGTGTATGTGTGTGTGTGTGTGGTGTGTGGTATGTGTGTGTTGTGTGTGTATGTATGTGTATGTGGTGTATGTATGTATATATTCTATATAGTAATATATATAATATATATATATATATATTGTATATATATATATATATATATATGTATATACTATATATATATATCTATATATACTATATATGTATATATGTGTGTGTGTGTATGATATATATATATATGTGTGTATATATATATTTTTTTTTATATATGTGTGTGTGTGTGTGTATATATATATATAGTATATAGTATATATATTATATATAGTATATATATATATATATATATATATATATATATATATATATATATATATGCACACACACTAGTAAAGGGGAGGAGATTGTTTCCTCGCTTCAAGTTATCGATGCATGTATCAGTTATTTTAGTTAATGAGTATTCTGCCGATCATTGTATTGATTAATCGAGCGATTTTTTTAAGTACTTTTTCCTTTATAAAGAGCAATACTAAATATACATCAGAAAATAAGAAGTGAACAAGTAACCCATTTCCTTTTAAAAACATTATAGTTTTTATTGCTAACAAGAAACCTGTGAAAGCTTAAGCCCATTTAGTGTATGGTTTAAAATGTTTGTATTTTTTAATAATTTTTAATATAAATAATCATGGATATAAGACTCGTTTTCGAATTTAAAAAATGTAAATACATTGTATGGCATTTTCTTTCTATTCCAGTTTGAAATGATCCCAAGCTTTCCTCATCTCGCCTTAATCTTCCCCATGCCCCTCTCTCCGTCTTCTCCCCATTCTTCTATTTTTCATTCTCTTTCAGTCCAGCATGCCCCAGAGTTTAGCAGGTGGTGTGTAAGTAATAATGGTCCGTGGAGAAACACTCCGTTTGTAGTTAAATGGACTGAAGGAAGCATTGAGGCAAATAATTTATCTTAATGATTTTTTTTTTTTGGTATTCGAATTAGCCATGGAAACGTTTTAGCCGTAGCTCATAGTGCGTGTTCTTCATGCTCCTTGGAGGTTTCTCTCCAGATTCTCCGATATTTATTCCAGTCCTGTGCCATGCATTGTAGGCTGGAATAACCATTTAAAAGGCATTGTGTGTGTAGGTGATTCCAGTCAACTTTACTTGTACAATATTGACAGTGATGCATTATAGCCAATTATAATATTTTAGCCAATCAATCGCCTTATTCCTTGATCAAGTGGAAAAGTAGACATTAATCTGGTAAAACCTGCCTTTTTTATTTTATTTACCTGGCATAAACGTAGTCAATTTTTCTCCTGTTTTGTGTTTTTATTGTATTGTATTATTGTTTGACCATCATATTGCTTAGCATATTGTTTCTGTTACACCCCACTCTGTTCGTCTTATACCTAAAGTGGTGGAAATACTCTTAAAATGTCACAAGCCAGGCCCTGGCTATATTTTTGTTTAGATACGAGTATGCTTGTTGAACATTACTAAGAATGATCATTTACTCTGAAGTAAGATTTTTGTGCGAAATGCAAATTCTGATTAAAATTCTTCCAGCGTATATAAAACTATAAGTGCAAACATTTCACTGAAACTTAACATGCAATAAATCCAGATTGATCTGGCCATAAAGCATGGGAGGAACAATTATTCTAATTAGGATAATGAGTGCTATTTGTGCTGTGTTGCTAAGCAACCAGTTGGTTAGGGTTACAGGTGGGTCCAGGGTGCATGGATTTACGTTGTACATCATTAGGGACATTGTGTACAGTGAGCAAAATAAAAGAATTGTAAAAAAGGTAGCGCACTTAACAATTTTCTGACCTCAAGCATGTGATTGTGTGGCATTATGACCTCTTTTCGACCCTTCATTTATAACAGTTATTAGCACTGAAGGCTGCTTTCGCACACTTTTGTCTGATGGGTCAGTATTATATGAAATGTATTTTTGGATATAATCATGATTTGACCACTGTGCTGAGGCTAAACATATTCCTTATGCACAGGGGGGGGGGTGAATTGCTTTACTCTGTATTGCATTACATTGGCAGCATATTGCAGACGCCCTTATCCAGAGTGCCTTACAACTCAGCAATTGAGGGTTAAGGGCCTTGCTCAAGGGTCCATTAGTGGCAGTTTGGTGGCGGTGAGATTTGAACCCGTGATCATCCGGTCCACAGGCCAATGCCCTAACCCCCACTGCATTACCACCTCCCCCGTAGCTCATATTACTGTATAAACAAGATGAAAATGGATTAGTGCTGTGATTTTACTGGATACTCATCACCACTTCCACCCACACACACACGCACTTCTAAAAGCCAAACTTTTGTGTAAATGTTAAAGGTTAAAAGAGCAAGATAGTAAAAAACAACAACAACAAAGTAGAAGAATTCATTTCACCATAAAAATACAGCCATGTCCTATCAGAATTGAATAAAGGCTAGGGTAGTAATAATACTCCTGAGTAGGGTTGGGTATCGAAAATCGATTGTGCAATCGGATACTTGTTATAAAATACAAATTTTGATTCCGCTTCTCGATTCCTGGGTGCATTTTTATTTATTTATTTCCTCCTGGCAATCTGCCAGGACCTTATGTGGTATTCTAAACATCAGTTTACGAGATGGACCTTGGGAAGCGCTCAAAAGTGTGGATAACTGTTAAAAAAAAAAAAAAAAAAAAAAAGCTTATTGTAATAAATTAATATGGTGTCACGACCTAAATGCGTGTTTTAAGGCTCCACAACCCTCCATTCCCGGTCTGTGAACGCACCCGTTCCTATCTGCCCCGTCGCCGATCTTTATTAAAGCAGAGCTGCTTATCGGGATTAGGTGTGGGTGTTGTATTGTGCCATATACAGACGCACGCCACCAGAGCAGGAAGAAAAAGCCGCGTCGCGTCCGCAGACTTGCCTGAAAGCAGCGTTTCTGAATTAGATTTGCTTCCTCTTTCAATCTAATCTAAGTTATAAGTTCATGTTTGCTTGGCATTTCGATTCTAATTTTCACACATCTCCAGGCACATGAGGATTTGCAGATGGCGAAGGCTGAAAATAGCTTATTATTTTATAGTCATATGTACTCTGTTTCGACAGCGTGTATATTAATGCAAATATTGCGCACTTGTTTTATCAGTTTACCGAAATTGCATCTGAAGTTATTAGCATTTGGTCATAGCAGGTCGCAGAAGAAAGCAGGGCTGAGTGCAACACTCGATGACTCAGAGCTGTTTAAGTGAACATCGTAAAGCCTGTGAATTCAATAAAGCGAGGCTCCGTAAGCGGCACTATCGTACGCCCTGCGTCCCCCTGCTTTCTTTTCTAGCCCAATTGAACTGCCGCTCCGATAAATATCCATACCAAATGTTGGCGTTTGGGTGTAGCAGGACCATGTTGTTTCTAGTTGTCACTGCGATCACATAGAAGAAAGCCTGGATCACACTCTGGGTCTTCAGTGTCTTGATTGAAACACACTCTTTCTGGCAGCTGTTTAAGTACCAATTATATATGAAAGCAAAATAGACGGTGTTCGTTTGCAGTGACATCCCCACTTGTTTCGTGCAATCATCCCGTCCTCGCTCTGTCTCATCTTTCACTATCTGTCTCTCCTTCTCGTCCATTAATGGCGATATTAAGGCGATACTCCGTAATTTTTCTCATCACACCGCACTGGCTCAATATTTGGCTGCTATTATTGGTCTCCCCATGAAATCTTTTCCTGGTTTAAAGGAGTATCACACTGATTCTTTCAAAAAAGGAAAAAAAAAAAAAAACCCACACATCCTCACCTCGGATCAGGTCCTTAGAAAATTGGAGTTCCCACAGCACAGTTATATCTTCTTTTTTTTCTTTTTTTTTTTTTGTTACAGGAAATATGAGAGCTCTAGGGAATACGATGGGATAGACAGGATCGCTTTGTGTAAAATTAATTCATTCCATCATTACTGTAATTGGAGTCTGGGAGCTATTTTTTTTTTTTAAACGGGACTCTTTACACGATATAAAGTCATAATAAATGGAATAAAATGAAAGTAGAAAGTGGGAAAATGTGCACTTTGTGATATCATGCACCTATGACACCTATTTCTTTTATTTTTTCCCCCGCTCCCAGCCTGGTGAAAGTGAGGATCAAAAAAAGATGGTCTCACTTATGGCATCATAAGGTATAAACAGTAAACCACTAACACACCTGGATATCTGCACTTTTTCATAATATGACCAAGAGACGACGACGATATGACCGATTTCAGTTTATTATTTTTTGTTTGTCTAAAACTGTAGTAGTACATTTTAATTGCAGATATTCCTCTGTTGAATTTAATAGTAATTAAATTGGTTCGAGTCTCCAGGTTGCAGTTGTGCGAGATCTTTAGGAATTCTGATTAATTCTGTGTTCCTACCTTTGCGGCAACAGTTTGGGATGAACTACATGAGGATGTTGTAGACCATAGTACCTAAAACTCTAGAGGTTATCCTGTATATTAAGCTTGCGATTGGCTTATATGTGCAAAGCTTTAAGTAAAGCTGCATCAACTGCTCTAGTGTACATACTGTATTACTTTATAATTCATTATAAAAACTAATATGGTTTTAATCAGCTGGACCCA
>JACRUU010000011.1:7661432-7676432 GCA_030449085.1 Kryptopterus vitreolus | reverse complement strand
CAGGTCTAGGTTCAGCATGGATTATGTGCTCAAAGGTCAGATGCCCAAGTTATACAATCAATGTTTTTTTTCTATCTTCCTTCATGGCACAGGCATATTCCAAAATAACAATTCCAGGATAACAAAATAACAATTTCATCATGTTCGAATTGTGAGAGAGTGGCTTAGAAAGCATGAGATCATTTGATTGGTCAGTACAGAATCCAGACCCCATTGAGAATATTTGGGATGTGCTGGTGAAGACTTTGCTCAGCGGTCTGACTCTCTCATTATCAGTACAAGGTCTTGGTGAAGGATTAATGCAGCTCTGGAGGGGAATAAATGTTGACTAGTTTTAAGAAGTGTATAGTTGTTCCATACTTCCAAAGATCACGGATGCGGTTCGGTGCGGATTCGTCTGTGGAGTGGAAATTCCTCACAGCCGTGTCCCTACACGGTCTCTTTGAAGTCTGCAGGCTGTTCGTTTGACCTCATTGCTTGGTTTTTGCTTTGATATGCATTTGCATTTTTAGCGCTTCAGACCTTGCCTAGACAGCTCTGTGGTAAATTCAACTCATCAGACCTGGCGTGGTGAAAACACAGGTAGGCTCCAATGAAAGTGTAGCAACATCTCAATGATGATGATGACGACGATGATCCAGAGAGACAAAATGCACCTGAGCTCATTTTAAATATCTTCGCATATGGTGCGAGTGCAAACAACAATGTATTATTGATAAACAAAACTGCTAAACTCTCAAAATCTGTTTTTATTGAGTGTACATGTAGGTAAAACAAAAATTAAATCATCTTGGCCTAATGAAATCCTGGAAAATACAGGGATCTGAAAACATCTCGAGGAATCGACATGTTTAATTTAAAATGATAATTAGCCTGCTTAGAAATGTAAATCGCCCCCCCTCCCCCCAGACCCTAACTAATTATCACCATATGGAATAATGTAACATTTCATGCAAATTTTATGAACTTGTTTTCATGCACAAGTCTGATGTGATTTTTATCAAACGTTTTGGTTCAGCTTAATGTATACCAACATCATCTAATTGTCTGATAGATTTCCTGTCGCTCGCTTGCTGCGATTGCAGAAATTTTAATTGAATTCGGTCTTTCGGCATCAAACATATACGCTCCGTACTAGACTTATTGGATGTTGAGACTTTGCGACTAATTTGCTAAGATAATAGCACAATATACAGACAACCTACAGTGCATTTCTGTCGGAAGGCAGCATATTTTGGGCTGAATTTCGAGATAAGGACTTACAAGTGGAAGGCAGCCGCCCACTGCAGTGACTTTCAGCAGTGTGGCAGCTTGTCACAGGTTAATGAGGGAGTGTGTTTACATAAGTAAATGGTTTGTAGATAGTTGACATTTTATTCCCTCTTTTCGTCAACAGCGATGAGTCATTTGTGAATTTAATTAGTAGGTAAGTAAAGAAAAACTTTGCAGCTTACGTAAAAAGTTTGTTAACTTAATTTCGACTGTGATATTAAAATGCAATATAATGACCCATGATGCACTTTGGACTATTGTTAACCCCAGTTTTGGTTATAGAGTTTTCATTACAGGCTTGAACTAATCAAACAAATGATTATATCATTAACAGGATTAGATGTTTACAGTCTTTCTGTGCCTATTGTAGTAAGGAGGTTCCCCTTTTAGTGTTTATATCCACCCACCACGACATCTGCCATATTGTCGATTCCGAGATTCTGTGCACAGCGTTTACTGATTTTGCTTTAGCTTGCCAGTTCAAACCAGTCCGTCCGTTCTCAATACAAAGCATTTTCAGGTCCAGGAGAAGTACTGCATAGTTGATGTTTTTTTTTTTGCTGTATTTCAAACCATTCTGTTTAAACATGAGGAATTGTTATGCATGAAAATCCCAGGAGATCAGCAGTTTCCGAAATACTCCAATAAACCAGCCCATCTGGCACCAACAACCCTGTCACAGTCAAAGTCACTCACATCACATACCCCCTTCCCCACCCACCCTCTCGCTCTATTCTGCTGTTTGATGTGAACACTACCTGAAGCTCTTGACCAGCATCAGCATGATTTAATGCTGCTGCCGCCACTTGAATGTTCTGATGAACAGCTGTTTTTTTTTTTTTTATTTAAAAATAAGTGGCCTGTGTGTTTGTATCATACATTCAGCTTACCTTCTGGCCCCAAACCCTCATTTTGTTCCTTTTGAAGAATAACGTTACCCACAGCTACTTTGTGAGAAACAATAGAAACACTTGTTCATGCAAAAAAAAAAAAAAAAAAAAAAACTTGCCCTGATTCTCGAATGTGAAAATCTTTCTTTTATATTGTAATACGTTTGTAATATAGCAGGGGCACGGTGGCTTAGTGGTTAGCACGTTCGCCTCACTCCGCCAGGGTCCGGGTTCGATTCCCGTCTCGGCCATGTGTGTGTGGAGTTTGCATATTCTCCCCGTGTCTCAGGGGGTTTTTCTCCGGGTTCTCCGGTTCCCCCCTGGTCCAAAAACATGCACGGTAGGTTGATTGGCACCTTGGAAAATTATCCCTAGTGTATGAATGTGTGTGAATGTGAGTGTGTGTGTGTGTGTCCTGTGATGGGTTGGCATTCCATCCAGGGTGTATCCTGCCTTAATGCTCATAGACGCCTGAGATAGGCACAGACTCCCCGTAACCCGAGGGAAGATCGGATAAAGTGGTAGAAGATGAATGAATGAATGAATGAAAAGTTTATAATATATTTAATAGTCATTTGATTATTGGAACTAATAATAGTGTTTTTATTATTAAAGCCCATGTATACATACACGCACATTACTGTTATGTCGAGAGAGGAAAAAAAATGGTGTTTGTTGTATGTTTACCATCTTAATAGATGTTTTTGGAATTAGCATGGGTAAGTGTTATTGACTTGCGTTTTAAATGCCAGTGATCTTTGTCATTCGGAGATGGATTTTGCAATGCAAAACTTGATGGCAGATCGGTGATATGGAATAGCGAGTGTGATTTATAGTCCAGAGCACCTCATGCATTTATTAAATAAAGGTCATGCAAGTGTTGCTCTGTATTGTATTCAAGCTATTAGGCCATCTGTAATTTATAAAGCAGGTCCCCTGGGAAAAAAAAAACAAACAACACAAACAGGACCAGACTTAATGGTAGGGCAAAGTTGGAGGAATATGCAGCGCGGGAAAATCCCGGTGCTTATGGTGTGCCGTGTGTGAGGTCTGAAGCACTGCAAGAAAAAATGTCCACTCTGCATGTGTAATATGCCGAAAAAAAGAAAATATTTCTATATGTTGTCTTGTAATAGGATCTATTCTAGCGTTTACTGAAGTCACTGTGCTGATGGCTCCCTTGTGCTGTTTGCTTTGTTCGGAGCGTACAGTAGGAACTTCTCTTCCTGCTTTCTGTCATGCCCGGCTTTCTGCCCGCTTCAGATCATTACTGCTGGCAGCAACAATACATCTCCCACATGCTGTGTCCCTGCAGGAAGAGGCCGAGGTAGCCGCAAAAGGAAAAAAAAAAAACAGCCTGTGTCATCAGGAATTTTACTGGGCACAGATCGACTTTATGACTTTGAGATGAACTGCGGTTTCCTCCTGGTTCACACAGTGGAGCATGTACTGGCAAACTAAAACCCAACACTAGAATCCTAACACTAGCTTTTAGTGATCATGACTGCCCAGGGAGGAATTGTGGAAATCGTCTCTCACACACACACACACACACACACACACGTCGTCTTTGTCTTTTTTTTTTTTTTTCTTTAATCTTTTTTTTTCCTCCATGCATGTCTTTAGAGTGAAAGCAGATCAGAGATTTGTGTTGTTGCTTAAATGCTCATTATGGAAGGAAGGCGCGTTAAGAAAACCACGACCAAAACGCCACGCTGCGCACAACCAGCTTCGTTATCGACCGCTTTTTTTTTCTCCCCTTCCCTGCCATTTCAGAAAAAAGTGGCGCTTAGTGAATTTTCTTACCGGCAATCATTCAATTATGTCTTATCGCTGCAAAACACAAAGTCATATGTCATGCAGAGAAGACTTATCGAGTTTGGTTTTAATTAGAAATCATTTGGGAAAGGGACAAGGAAGGAGAAACGTAACCTACCACGAATACCTTTATGCATCATTAATCGGAAAAGCCGGACCGCTCGCGTTGAGAAGCCGGAAGGAGAAAACGATCAATGTCACAGGAATACACTTTAATTACCAACGCCGCTCCAATCCATTCCCTTATCTCTATTAATATCTTTCTTCTTTTATCCCTTCAGTTATTTTTCCTGAAGTTGTATTTTTTTTTCCATGGGTATGTGTGGACTTAATGAGCTAAAGCTGTGAAAATTAATAATTAGTATATCAGTGTTTTTATTATGCACATCATGCAGAGAGGTTCACTTCACAGTGCTGTGATTGTTCCTCTTTTTCCTAGTCATTAATTTCTACTGCATTTGTAGGTCAGTAAACTCCAACTTTAGTATTTAACTACAAAGCCTTGCAGTTTAGAGCTTTGCTTACGGAACTCTATGGAGGTAACGAGCATAGAGCTTCCTTGCTGAGTGTTTGAATAGATTTGAGTATATAAAAAGAGTCTAAGACAGCAGTTGTTAAAAAAAAAGAGTTTTTTTTTTCTGCTGTGATTGAATGTTTTTGTAATGCAGTCCCACTCTTACTCGCTTTTGATCCTCACATGAATCGTTATATTATTTCTATCCTCTGGTTGTTTTTGTCTGATGATTTCAGACGTTTGAAATTTTCTCCGAGTCAATAGATTGCTTGTGCCCTCTTTCATGAATATACATGGTTGAGCGGGATGGTACTTCATGCATGCCAAAAAGGCGAAGGGGTGAATGCTTTTGGCACCAAGTCACACACGAATGACTTCTGCTTTAGCGCATTTCCTGAACACAGTTCACGTTAAGCAATGAGTTCATAATTAAAGACGACATTCCTGAGTCAGGACTGAAAATTCTAGTGTAATGTGTACAAGAATTTTTGAAAGAATATAGGATATATATATATATATATATATATATATATATATATATATATATATATATATATATATATATATATATATCTCACACATGTGGTTAAGGTGTTTGGCCTCTGGACCGGAAGATCCTGGGTTCGAATCCCACCACCAGAGGCCCTTGAGCAAGGCCCTTAACCCTCCTTTGCTCAGTTGTAAGTCGCTCTGGATAAGGGCGTCTGCCAAACGCTGTGTGTGTGTGTGTGTGTGTGTGTGTGTATGTGTGTGTGTGTGTGTGTGTGTGTATATATATATATAGATATAGATATATATATATATATATATATATAGATATATATATAGTATATATATATATATATATATATATATATATATATCTATATATATATATATATATATATATATAGATATATATATTATGTGTATGTGTGTGTGTGTGTGTGTGTGTGTATATATGGATGGATGGATTCCATAATTACTTATTGTAGACTTTATTACCTCCAGTAGGCACCTAATCCTTGTCCAGGACCTCCTAACCTGCCATCAGCGTTGCATTTGCATTCTCCTATAGCAGTGCTCCTAAATGATCTTCTCCGTATATTTCATTCGCTTGTGTATTTCTGTGCTGACTGTAGCTGGCAGGCAGAGTGACACAGCAAGCACTCGGCAGCTCTGTGTCCTCCGGAGATGGATGGGTGTAATGGAGTATCTCTGCCCTGCAATGCATAAACCTGCCAATTGATATATCCCACTTAGATTTCAATTCCCAGCAATATTGTCCTGCCGAGATTCATATAGCCACCACTGTTGATTCGTCCCTCATATTTGAAATAGGCTGGTCACATATATTTTCGTCCACAAAGCGTGTGATGGCAAAATGAGAGTCCGGATCCATGTAGCAAATTGCCCCTTAGTGGTCACATCCACTTAGTCTTTATATATGCTTTATAGATCAGTCTTTTACCCAAAAACCTATTCACAAACATTCCAAAGATACCTTTACATTTTGAGCTATACATTACGACCTTGATGTGTGTGAGGGCTTAAATGCACACTAAAGCATCTACTCAAAAAAATACATCCACCATATTTCTTCTTACATTAATGTTGAAGACGTAAAATCCCAGAGCTTGACTTTAACGTCTCCAGTAAGAGTAGCAAGTCATGGAATATAGACGTTGTAGTAAAGTAATGCTATCACAGGCGTTTTCATAATATTCCCATCAGCCATTGATACTACAGACTGTTTTTCCTGTTTTTTTTTTCCCCTCTCCCTCAACAGTTTCTGTCGGAAACTCGCAGAAAGCACAATTGCCATTGCCTTGAACTTTGAGATGTTGTTCAATTGGAGTGTAAATCCAGTGATGTATTATTTATGTTCATGTGAACGGATCAGCTCTGTATGAGACAGCGGCTTCTCTGCTACACTGTAAGTGTGTATACAAAGCTGATGATTTGGTCACGCCCGTTCCACATTATCTGTTTCTAAAATCCCCCACTCTTCTGGGAAGATGTTTCCCATACAGATTTTCATCATTAGTAAAATCACATACTGATGTAGAGTGAGGAGAGTCAGAAGTGTATAGTAGGGTTGAGATCAGAGCTTTGTAGGAGGTCACTTATGATCTTCCACTTCCAACCATATAAACCATATCTTCATGGATCTTTGATTTATGAGCAGGAGCATTGTCATGCTGGAATGGGTCAGGGTCTCCTAGTTCAAATGAAGGAAAAAATATGACTGTGTTAACGGTTTGGGGACGGAATACACACATGGTTGGAAAAGTCAGGTGTCCCAATACTTTCGGATATAGGATATATATTATATATATATATATATATATATATATATATATATATATATATATATATATATATATATAGGGATATTTGCAATGCATTCTGCTATAACTGTGCTTCAAAATGATCATCTCCGTCTATTTCATTCGCTTGTGTATTTCTGTGCTGACTGTAGCTGGCAGGCAGAGTGACACAGGATGGCAGGACCTCCTAACCTGCCATCCTAAACACCATCCCCAAGTGGTAGATAGACATCCCCAGTGGTCTATAGATTATATACATGCAGGGTATGAGTTTACCCATAGTTCCTGCTGCCAACCTGATGTTATTTTTCCACTGGTGCACTGACTACAGGAGATAAACCATTAAAAAGGTCTCTACTTGTTTTTGACTCTAACCAGGTTTAACTTGATATTATTCTTAGTTCATGAAATTTACACCAGACTTTGAAATAAAGCATTTCTATGTGAACGTCTGCCAGGTGTTTTAAACGGTGTTGTGATGATTGGGATTGGCTCTATAGACGCGTTTCAAAGGTAGGAGCATTACAAATTTATGAAAACTTGCGTAATGACGGTCTCCATTTTTTTGAATGACTTATCGGTTGATATTGTTAATGGAAACACCGATATCGGCAGGCTTACTTATCTCAGCCAATGCGTTAGGCGTTTTTATTTTTAATCAGACATGTAGGCGCATTATACACCTATGATGGCGATGGCGAGGCGATCCCCCTTTACATGGGCGTGGCCATGTATGCACTTGTTCTGGGAGGTAATAATGGTGCGCGATTTCACAGAGGACCTGTGGATTCACAATTTCCGGATGAAAGTTATTCTGTGCAGTGCAATAGGGGCTCTTGTAGCACCTTCAGCATCATGGTCAAGGCAAAGCAAGGTATATCATGTGACCTGGAAATTCGGGGTGGGGGGGGGGGGGGGGGGGGTTACAGTTTCGTTTACAGTTTTGTGTGAATTATTCCTTTTTCTCATCGTTTAAAAAAAAAACATGGGAGAGTAAAAATGTTTGTCAAACCTTGTTTTTATATGGGATAGTAAAATGTGATTTCAGGATATATAATATATATATATATATATATATATATATATATATATATATATATATAGGAAGATATGACTCGAGTTGGTCTTAATTGTGAATTGAATAAATAATATCTTTAAACTGATGAATCTGCATTAAATTTTATGTCTTGCTAAATAATAGTAGTAATAAAAGTAAGTAAATATAACTAATATAATACTGTGTATTTCCTACAGGACTAGTAATAAATCTCTAATCCACGTATATTAAAAAAATAATAATAATAATTTGGAAAACTGGCTGCATGTCATTATGGAATTCCGGAAGAAATTCCAGATTCTATAAATTATTATAGAGAAGTTTTGTATAACAGCTTTGGGGCTCTCAATATATAGAATTATCAATATATGACATCTCATTGGATGTTTCCTGGTTTTCTCCAACCTCCTCATTCGCTACTCCTAAATTGCTCCTGAGTGTGAAAGTGTGTATGTGTGAAATAATGTGTGAATGTGTGTGGGTGTGTGTGTGGTGTCCTGCTATGGATTGGCATTCCATCCAGATTCACATTCTCACCCAACATCCATTTTCATACACTCTTTATTTTGGCATGATGTCCCTCTGAACTGAAAACACGTCCATTATTAATTCTGGTCATGCCGGTCGTACGTTCTTGTGTACACTCTGCAATTCACAAACGTACAGCTGACACTCGATGGCCTGCTGTTTTTAAGCGTTTAATCTGAGCGTGCAGGAGAAACAGACATTGGAGAGCAGTATTTTACAGCCACTTAAGTTAATCAAATTTGAATAGCAGTGTGGATGTTTGGCAGGTGGTGCAGCATGCTGTGTGTATGTGTATATATGTGTGTGTGTGTGTGTGTGTGTGTGTGTGCGCGTGCACGCACTGAGGTGTGCTGCTCCTGTGACATGCTGCAATTACTGTGTGAGATCGTCAGAGCGGGAGAAGAGGTGACAGGGCAGTGATACAGCACAGGTGCTTCAGCACTCAACACTTCCTGCTGTTCTGTCAGTCACACAAACGAGTCCTGCACCTGAGAATTTATTTCCATATTATAATCTATTATTTATCATGATATCATGAACTATGATGGATGCAGTTTGAAGGTTAATCGCTTTTAGATCCTTGATGTGTGTATTTGTGTGTGTGAAGGAATACAGTATATTATACATTTAGAATACAACCGATCGTCCCCAAGGACACTGGATCCAAAATCCCCCGGGAAGGGAACGTGTAAAAGTTTTTACTTTATGACGTTATTGAATTGTAATAATATTTTAATAAAATAAACAGCAGAACATAAATAGACCAATCGTTTCCTGAGGTTATAGAGTATTGAATTTAATCTCTGAGTATTGCATCAGTTGTAACAATTATTAATTATATTAATGTAGGTTATCACAAGGATAGTGTGTGTGTGTGACATGTGTGGGGTGTGTGTGTGTGTGTGTGTGTGTGTGTGTGTGTGTGTGTGTGTGTGTGTGTGTGTGTGTGTGTGGTCTCTCGTCATTTCCCCAAGCTTTTAAATTACAAAAAGTCTCATAAATCATTCATTCATCTTCAGTAAGTGTTTTATCCTTGTGCTGGAGTGTGTCCTGGGAACACTGGGAGAAGAGAATAGAAGGGTTATACAGCTTAGATGGGACACCAATCATCTTGAGGAAAACACACACACACACACACACACACATAACTACATGCGGTTTCACATGGCTTATTCACATCATATATATATCTATATATATATATATATATATATATATATATATATATATATATATATATATATATATATATAGGGGGGATGTGAGAGGAGGAAACACTAGAACACAACTCCACACCCTGGGAAACTCCACACAGACAGCAACCCCAATCTTAATATTGAACTGGGAACCCTGGAGCTGGGAGGCGTCTGCTGTGGCCCCATGCTGCCTTCTACACGGATTTCTATTATGGTTTGCTGAAAACTAGTTTTTGAGCAATTAATTTATATGCCTCTGACTTTTTTCCCCCCTTTTTTCTCCCCCCTTCATAAATCTCTAGTAAAAAAGTGTTTTAATGAAGTTCCCAAAGAGACGCCTGAGCTGATAAATGTGTTCAATTACAAGAGGAGGAAAGTGGACATAATAGGATATGAAACTTGTCTGCTGGTAATTACATACAGTACAGTGGGTTATGGGGGGGGGAGAGAATGTGAACCTGAAGATTGTACAGCAGAGATACGGCATTTCATTACTGCCGGGGGAAGAGTTCCGGTAAACACACGGCTGTAACTGTACAGTAAATCCAGATGCAGTTGATCACAACCTGAAAAATAAAGCGTTTTTTTTTTCATAAAGCTTTGAAACTAAAACGATCCTGTTCTTATCTGCGATGGACGGTGACTATCTGTTGCCATTTCTCACATCTGTAGTGATTTGTTCTTTTTTTTGTTTTTTTCCCCCTGTAAGAATTCTTTATTTGACAAACCGATGACAAACATCTGAGGGCCTTGTGTCGTTATCTCCGTTTGTGTGCGACTCCAAATAATCTCAAATCTTTTCTTTCGAGAATAATATCCTGGACTTTGGGCAGCTGGTTTTTCCCCCACTGAGCATGGCGAGGAGAATTTAACAACCTCCCCGTACAATATACATGCAAAAGACATATATATATATATATAATGTTTGTTTTTTTTTTATATAAGATTAAAAAAAAAATCTAAACAAAAGAACTATTTTCGCTCGCCATTTGTATTGCAAGATAACATAATAAGCACGAGGAGGAGCACATGTCAAAACACACTTGGGTTCGGAGTGTTTCTTATCCACTGCAGAGTATTTTGGTTTCTAAAATCGATGTGATGCTCCGTTTAGTTTCTCCTGTTTTTATGAAGTGTGTATGAATAGAAGTGGCACAAGAGCATTTATTCTTGCAGGCGCCTTTGTGGAAGAAGAAGAAAAGCACAAAAGTTTCATTAAACATCTATGAGAGATGTTGGATTTCTATTATTTATTATTTTTATTTATTTTTATTTTTTGCAATGCCCATGTCGTCTCAGCTTCATCTTGTGCCAATCCTCTCCACCGACAACCGCTAGCAGTTTTCACTCTGCGACTGCGGGAAGGAGAGCCAAATTTATTTATTTATTTATTTATTGGCATAAATAAGCTCTTTGTTTACTCATATTTCAGTTCAACCATGCATGTAAAAGCACAATTTCCTCCCTTCAACAGCGCATCGAGTCTGATCGCATTTCAGTCTTAACCAACACCCTCACCGTCTCCGTTCTGCAGTGTTTAAACGCACACTTTATTTCCTTTGTTTTTCTTCATCGTCGTCGTCGTCTTTTTTAAAAACGCCATTTGTTTTTACGGCAAATCTACCATAAGCTCCGTCAGACGGGACGCATTTCAAACCAAACCAATTAAACAAAACCGAAGGTGCAGGCGAAGTAAAAGCACTTTCCTAAAGGACAGGAGGAGATGCTTGTGTAGAGCTTGTTGTCCTTCCACTGGATCAGTGCAGCCTGGTGACACTGTTTCAGCAACAGGTTTAATTACGCTTTAAACACGTTTAAAACGTGCTTATTCCTGTTTATTTGACTTCATTCGCAGGTGGCGAATATTCACCGTCTGGGAGATTAATACAAACGTAAGTCCCTGTAGCACACACAATTTTATTTTTGGAATAAATGTCTTTCATCTCATTTAAAGTGATAAACACATGTATTGCATTGCGTTAGCATTAAACAAGAACACAAGTCGGGTTTCATTCCTGATGGAATCTCACTTATACACCTGAGCAGTTAAGAGTTAAGGACCGTGCTGAAGGTCCCGGCAGATTTCATCTTCCAAGCAGGAAATTCACTAAAACTACCACAGAAAAATCCATAATCGTTCATAAAAATCACTATTTTGGTCGTAAATAAACCGAAGAATACAGTTCTTTAGCGAAAAAGAGACAGAATGATGGAACGTTTACACGCTGTGCACACAGAGGGTGCTTTTCTCCCAGACGCGGCCTCCTGCCGTAAAACAACGATTTACGCTATGATGCGCTCGATCCATCTGCAATTAACCCTTTATAAGAGCTAAAGTTAATAGTTTGGAAATAAACATAAATACTAAATTCTCACAGATCACTGCACAGAGGTAATTACATCTGTACGCATTACAAGTTAACACTTACAGACTTAAAGGTGAGATCGCTCTATCCAGCCCCCACCCCCCCTTCCCAACGTGCTTCATGCATGAGAATTGTCTGTACATGATCTTCCAAATAGATTATTAATAATAAAAAAAATGTATTTAAAAAACATTTAAAAGCATGTACAGGTTTATTTTTAGTACTTTTAGTGCTTATTGAAACACACAGCAGATCGACAAGATGTACCGAATACTGAGAACAAAATGTACAACATGATCTTGGGTATATTTACAGCTTAGATACCACTGCTTATTATGCAAATTATTATTTTATTTTTTAAAAATGTTTTTGGTTTAATTTGGTGCACACACGCAGGATTTTCAGCTTGCTTGTACATCTAGTGCAGATTTAAAAGCTGGATAAGAAAGGATGTTGTGTGTGACTAGCAGCAGGTCGTTTACGAGGCGCATCAGAGTTGTTTTTCATGGATAAAATAATTGTTAATGTTGTATTTTTGGATCAAACTGAAACCAATTCGCCGACGAAAAAAAACGAAACTGCAGCAACGGCTCGGCATAATTAAGCAGCGTGTGTGTGTGTGTGTGTGTGTGCGTGTGTGTCTCAGCACAAACTTGGAGCCCTTGATGTACTGTACATAAAGAATGGTGAATATTGTTTCCAGTGACAGATCTGTGCTGCGTGTGCACTCTGGTGTCTCGGCATGGCGAGTGTGTTTGCGCGGTGTATACCTGACCACGCTTGAATAAACCCATTTCTCAGAAGATCTTATCTGTGGAATTTCTATTCGGTTATCGTTACGTTTCCAGCGCTCGTGTCGGATGATCATTTTTCTCTGAGCTATAATGAGGTGCTTCAGGTGCGGAAAAATCCGGAATAAACTTCTGACTTTATTAAGTTTTGGGGTTTAAAGGATGTGTGTGTGTGTGTGTGTGTTTTGCAGGTGTTTTTCGATGGGACGTTCTCCATGCGACGATCCTTGGAAGGGAAACTCGGCGCCCTATGACTGCGTTCCTGCATAAAGCGTGAGAGAGAAGCTGAATTTTACTCTACAGCCATTAGTAACTGACAATTAATATCAAGAGAGCCCACAGATGCAGCCTTGTGCTGCTTTGCCTGAAGCACCATTACTAATGGCTAGGAAGCTACTTGATATTCAGCAGCCCAAACACACATAAAACCCTCCATAATGCCTTCAAAAGTCTCATGTCTCTACGTGTTGACGGTCGTTTGCTGGGCGAGCGCCCTGTGGTATCTCAGCATATCCAGACCCACCGTGTCATTAGTGGGTCAGCTGGCCGCGCCGCCACGCAAACCCGCCAAAGCGCAAAGAGCCGCCAACACCACGTTTAACAACATCCGGACCCGGCCCTTAAACCCCCACGACTTTGATTTCATCATTAACGAGCCGAAGAAGTGCGAGACGGACGTGCCGTTCCTGGTGATCCTCATTAGCACGACGCACAAGGAGTTCGACGCCCGGCAGGCGATCCGGGAAACGTGGGGCGACGAGAGCACGTTCAGCGACCTGCGCATCGTCACGCTGTTCCTCCTCGGCCGCAGCACAGACGCCATGCTCAATCAGATGGTGGAGCAGGAGAGTCAGATCTTCCACGACATCGTCGTGGAGGACTTTGTGGACTCCTACCATAACCTGACTCTGAAGACGCTGATGGGAATGCGCTGGGTGGCCACCTTCTGCACCGGCGCCAAGTATGTGATGAAAACCGACAGCGACATTTTCGTCAACATGGACAACCTCGTGTACAAGCTGCTGAAACCGGACACCAAGCCCAGGCGGAGGTACTTCACGGGCTACGTCATAAACGGCTCGCCTATACGGGACATGCGCAGCAAGTGGTACATGCCCAGAGACCTGTACCCAGAAAGCAAGTACCCGCCGTTCTGCTCCGGAACGGGCTACGTGTTCTCGGCAGACGTAGCCGAGCTGATCTACAAGACGTCCCTGCACACCCGCCTGCTGCATCTGGAGGACGTTTACGTCGGCGTTTGCTTGCGCAAGCTCGGCATCCACCCGTATCAGAACAGTGGCTTCAACCATTGGAAAATGGCCTACAGCCTGTGTCGCTACCGCCGAGTCATCACTGTGCACCAGATCTCTCCCGAAGAGATCCACCGCATCTGGAACGACATGTCCAGCAAGAAGCACCTCAAATGTTAGTACGGCCCGAGGACTAGTACTGCCTACGTGCATCCTTTATTTTTTCACTAAAATAACAAAAGACACACCACGTGCATCTGTGAAGCATGGAGAACATATAAACAACGGTCTCCAGAGAAGAAAACAACAACAACAACAACAACAAAAGAACAGCCGGTGACACTTTGAGCCGTTCTTAAGCAGGTTAAGATCCGGTCAAGGTTGTGGAACGGCAGAAACGCGCGACTGACGACGCACAATTGTACTCTGATGAATGGCTGCGAGATAAACGACTGATAAATACTGAGCGAGTGTTATTGGTGTGTGTGTGAAGCTGCATCGAGAGCGGATGTGCTGTGCTTTACTCGAGTACCTTACGCTAATTCCCACATAACACTGTAGTAATTCAGCTCCACAACGGCGCTCTCGCAGCTCAATGATACCAAACATGAATGTCCTTGATGTTTTTTTTTTTTTCTTTCTTGTTTTTCTTCCTTTCACTACAGTTTTGGTGGATGTAATTAAGATTTGATTTAAACAGCATTAAAACGAGTGTTAAAGCTAATAATAGTTCACTATATATATATATATATATATATATATATATATATATATATATATATATATATATATATATATATATACACACACACACACACACACACACACACACACACACACACACACCAACAAATGCTTTTGTTCTATGTGAAAACACTCGAGTTCTTTTTGTTTACATGTTGGTGTGTTTATATAATCCTTTTCTGGGGAAAAAAAAAAAGAATGTAAAGAAATACAAGTCATTATTTATAACAGTTTTATTTATTTCTGTAATCAGTGCGATCTTTAC
>JACRUU010000011.1:7623932-7656432 GCA_030449085.1 Kryptopterus vitreolus | reverse complement strand
TTTTACTTTCCCATATTTAGTTTCAGAAGGTTACACGTCTTTAAGAAATCGTTCATTTTTGACAGCTAATCATTTAAATGGTCCAACTAGTGGAGGATATCAGAAAGGTTAAAAGCTGGCACGTGACTTGCATTAAGAGAAGAGTGTGAGTGTCTACACCCGTGATTAACTACAAAACCAAAACCACTTTGTGTTTGTCTTTACTGTATATTTAATTTTGGGGGATTTTTTTGCAAGATCTGTGCAAGACAAACGCGCAGTAAAGGTGTGTGTGTGTGCGTGTGCGTGTGTGTGTGCGTGTGTGTGTGTGTGCAGCGACTCTGACATGCTGCAGATGAAGAGATGGAGGATTCTGTTGTATTAGATCCATCCATTCTTCCTCTGCTCAGCATTTCATGGTCCCTACAGATGATGTATGACCCATGCACATCTATTTCAGACCTGAATCCTGACAAAAAAATAAAAACACACACACATGCGCACTGAGCAAACTCACGCACTGCTCAAGTGCACAACCCAGAACTTCTAATATTTCACAGTAACGCATGGGCGATTTCTATAAACGCACCTGAATAGGAGAGAATGGTCTCTGTACTGTGGGAACACATTAAATGTCGATTCTATTCATATGCATTAATCTGGTTGCTGAGGGTAACACCACCTGCTAGATGACAAAGTAAAATTATTTATTAGCTGTCTGTGTATCTAAGCAGAGCACACACTGGGCTTTTTGTGCCATATTGATTTTTTTTTTTTTTTTTTTTTTTGCAAAGCAGAGAATCTGGCACTTGTTATAAAAAGCTGTAAGAAACTGATCAATAGGAACCAAATCTTCCAAAACAAGATGAACAAAGAAAGCACCCGTATTAAGAGGAGAAAAATACAGGTGCAAAATGCGTAAACAAAAATATCAGATTCGTCTGTCTGGAAACACTTTGTCTCTGTCATCGGTATGCAAAGTAAATCCTCGGTGCGGCGGTGGTCCTTATCGCAGCTAACACACACTCCGAGATGCCGCAGAGGGCCAGAGGGGTGATCGATCTTTCTCTCACACACTTTGCCTCACGTAAATGGAACAGCAGATTTTGGCAAGACAGCGTTGAACAATTTACAGCCGAGCTGGGAGAGTTGTGGGTGTGTTTTTACAGAGCTGAAAGGGCCGGTGATGAAAAACACATCTCTGTTGACACTTTCCCTTTCACTACCGCCAGCCAATGAGGGCAGTGCCGTGCGGCGGAAAACGGCTGCACGATAGCACGCGTCACGTAAATCCTCCCGGTGAAATGTTATGAATTACAGGGGGACAACGCAGGAAAGCTGTAAACATATTTATTGTATTTGTAACCTGCACTATCACAATACCATACATCAGCTTAGTGTGATATACCAGAACAAATATGTTTCTGTTTCACATTCTGTACGGCTGGATGATGTTAACAAAAGACGCCCTATCAAATATTCTCGCGCAGCTGCTGCGCCTCATAACTGTATCTGCTAGATTACGCGTATGGACCCTTTTCGGAGTTGACATTTCAAGTCCATTAAGGTTTACACAGGGATATATTTGCACATATTCAGACGTGGGTTGTGCAGTTGCTTAAATCCACTTTCTGGGCTCCCACCCTCGGTTTATACAAATGACGTGTGCAGTTCACAGCCCCAGGTTTGCCAGAAATCTCTTTCTGATGAATAGTCAGAAACTGGGTTTCTTAACAGCATCAAGAGAGGACTGTCTTAAAATACCAGCATTTGCCTCATAATGCCAGTATAATGTCAATCTAAAAGAAAAATTTAATGTCTATATTTACTATAATACTATTTAAAACTATATAAATGATATAAAGTGCACATGTTTGTTAAAACTACAGAGTTTTCGAATTTTGTAGTTCAGGGGACAAAAAGATCTTTTTTTTTATTTTATTTTAAATATAGCAACCAACAAGGGGGGAAAAATAAAACGTTTCCAATAACCTGGTTGCATAAGTGTGCAGTCTTCTCTAGTAGAGCATGTGACTGATGTTCAAAAGTAATTACTCGTGATTATGGTAATGATTATAATTATCATATCACTGAAGTGATTCTGATTAACCCCAAATAAAGATCAGCTCTATCCTCTTGGTTTGATCCCTGGCCTGTGAACAGCTTACACAACATGTACGGGATCTCGCTGGTAAAGGTTATCAACCAGAGATTGGCTCACAAAACATCAGATCAAACACCACGGAGAGGCATAGAGGCCTTTTATCACCAATTAAAGAAAACACAGAGGCACAAGAGTAAGATAAATAAGAACAGGACATATCTACAAAATTGAAGTTTATATGTATATGTATATATATATATATATATATATATATATATATATATATATATATATATATATATATTAAAACTTCAATTTTGTAGATATGTCCTGTTCTTATTTATCTTACTCTAGGAATTGGTAATCTGCAATAAAACTCAACTCAAAAAACAATCAAATTTTGTCAAAACATATGTATACTTGTTCTACCCAAGTGTTCTGGGCTGGGAGAAATTCTGCAAAAAAAATTCTTGCAAAATCAAGATTGCAAAAAAAAAAAAACCCACCACACAGCATGGTGGTGGAAGCATCATGCTATGCTGCTGCTTATCTTCAGCTAGGCCTGGTTCTCCATACAAGATAATTAAGACATCACAAAACCTGCAGGATTCTGTCAGACTACTCAGACTAGATCAATGTATTGAAATGCCGAAGTTAGATCCCAGCTCTAAAGCCCATCAGTAACTTATCAAATGACTTGGACAGGGTTCAAAAGATCATTTCACAATGTTAATGGGTCTGGAGCATTGTTGCATAATTTTGCATGGATTCAAATGTGTATAGCTGGTAGATTTGTTTTCCCATTAAACAAAGCATTACAAACAAAAATTATTTAAGGAATATACCTATATATTTTTAATATGGGACACAAATAAATCTGTAATGCAATGTTAATTGGGGTGTATATAAATGTACTGTCCACTGTATAAGAACAGGACCATGGCAAGCAATAAACTCTAACAGGAGTCTAGTATATTACTATATTTATATTACTCCATGAAGTGTCCGAGCTGTAATAATCACATTAGCCACTGCTAATCTTTAGACTATTATGTTAACAAATGCTCAATCCATCATTCTCACAGAACTGCTGCTGGTCATAACTATACACGTTAGCTCTCTGTTAGATTTTATGGATGATCATACACGTTAGTGTGCTTTTATCAGGCTGCAGGAGTAGACGTGGGCTTTCAGAGAGTGCTCTTGAGTAGATAAGCTGTGATTTGCCAGTGGAAATGGGCAGCTGCTGGAGAAACATTCCAGCACAGAAGATGAGAGTAGGGAGAAGCAGTGCACAACAGCACAGATGTTGTTTACCTAAACGGCAATGCTCTAAAGGAGTGATTAAAAATGGTCCGGACCATATTGCACTATTCACTCAGAACTGTGTAATGTATTTAATTCCGTTTATACTCCCACAGTGGAAGACTGCACTGTCAAGGGTGACACGGCGCTAAAAAATACGTACATCATAACGCTGCAAGACTTATGACAGGCGGAGAGAATAGTGTCGTAAAAAAGAAAAATACCTTCCTACAGCGGAAGCGCAGCATCGTTTGTCTACTGTGGCTGAGTATCTACAATATCGCCCAACAAAAACATCTGCAATGACAAAGACTACATCATTCATAATCCTCTCACAAGCCTCTGTAATGTTTTTGGCTCAGCAGGATTCACACTAATGCATTCACCTATAAGTGATGCGAGTTTAATTGTATAAAGGCTGTCGAAAAAATTGTCAGCATGCGGAATTAAAGCCGAAATTATTATATTGCACCGATTAGTAACACTCTTCAGTCATGCTTACTGAGTGATTACAAAGGATTTCTAGTGCCGAACAGCTATATGAGGCAATAGAAATCATCAGTAAATTAAGGGATACAGTGGAACAGACAAATGGCATCCAATTTCTGCACTTTCGATAGCCTCACATGTCAGGCGTCAAGCTCGGATCAAACGCCTACGAGCAGCTGTGATCTATTTTTCATTCCTGTGATTATAGCTTGCTTGGAAAAGTGCTTTGTGTTGTTCTCGAAAGTTTGTTTTCTCATCACAGCTCAAGGGCAGGGAGGTGTGATCAAAATTTGAAAGATAAAAAGTGACAAGAATTCCAGATAATGACACTTGGAGTAATGACATCTATCAAAAATAAATGCAAAAATATCCTTATGTCTACAGCAATAGACTTTTTTGCAATATTGTTGCGTGTGTGTGTGTATACATGTATGCGTGTGTGTGTGTGTGTGTGTGTGTGTGTGTGTGTGTGTATATATATATATATATATATATATATATATATATATATATATATATATATATATATATATATATATACACATGTTGTTGCACCACAACATTGTTTGAGCAGGTCCCTTTTCCACTGTCGCACTGATAAGGGGACACAATGGGATGTTTACGAAGCATGACCTTGAAGATGGATAGGTTGAAACATTGAAAGGTCAGACAGTGCACTCCCACAGACCTAGACGCTAGGGAATGGGAGGGGGGGGGGGGGGGGGGGGGGGGGGGGGGGTTGGTTAGGAAGGATTTGATAAGCGAATGCAGGATGATAAAATACTCGTATGTGAGAGTTGCAGGAAATAAAATTATTCATGGGACTCCTGAAAAAAGCATTTCATATTTTTTTCACACATATTTTTCAAAATGTAAATGACCAAAACCAATAAATGTTATTTATCAACTGCACAAAATAAACAATGGCAAATAAAACAAAGTTAAATGATTTACAGGCACATGGTAGGAAGCACATAAGCAAAGACAAAGGTGAATCGCTGAGGGCTTCAGATATTAGTTCATTAAAGACTGGGACATAGGGGACAACAAAACTCTGGTCTGTATATATATATATATATATATATATATTATATATATATATATATATATATATATATATAACAAGTCAATTTATTTATATTCAAGAGGAAGGAACGTGAAACTAAAAAGAAAAAAAAAAAAGCAGTCATTGAGTGCATTGAGAATAAAACTACTTGTACATTTTGTCAGTGGGGTTTTGCTGCAGGAGCAGGACAAAAATTAAATATTACGGGCGGGAGCGGGAAGGATCAGGACACAATCTTATGGGGGCATTCATGAAGGTTCAGTTGTTAAAGAAGTCTTCAAGATGAAATTGTTTTATATTTCTTTTTGTTGTAGGTTTACTTGAATAGGGTTTAAGGGTTTTAAGGTTTGAACTTGAAGTAACAGTATTATTAATGCAAAAAATAAAATAAAATAAATACTGTGATATAATGTTTAGCACTGGCTAATAGATTGCCCATGTTTGGCTACTGTAGTGATTGACAGGGAACAGAGAGCATATGATCCCTCCTATACAGAGGGCACAGGCAATTTTGCTCCCTAGACTTCTGGTTATTGATGGATGTGACAGCACTAGGATTTAAACTCGCCAACTCCCTGACAATAGTGAATTTTCTTTGCAGGCCAGACGTGCACTCAAAGCCAAGATTTCAACCACTGTAGTTTCTAGTCTGGGCCTTCTTGTGCTTATTTGTAAAATAAAAAATAAAATATACCTACACCAGGAATAAATCCACTCAAGAAAAACTATTTCAACCACTTTCTATAACCACCATCTATTAGTTATAACGAACATTCGGTAAAAATCCTACAAATATCAACCCAGAAGAATCTCCACCCTTTAGTGACAAAGGAATGTCAGTTTTCTGGACTGGTCCATCATACTGAGCTACAATACATGACCAAGGCTTACAAAACCTATAACCTATTACATAAACCTTTTTAGTTACATTCAATAAGAATTGAATATTCACTTAGATAATGATATTATTCTGGTCTAGATGTTAGTGGGTACTCACCAGTTTAAAGGTTAACACTTTAAAGGTTAGAGGGTCTTCTACAATCTTCTGAAGGTTAGCAGCAACTGTAACATACACACAGGTTTTACTATTAATCCCAACCTATCATCATATAAATGCTAAAGGTTTCATTTAATGTCAGGGTCACGTTAGTCTGCACTGGGACATTACCAACTACAACATCATGTCCACTGACTAGACCGGCAGAAACCAGTTCCTGAGAAACACCATCAGCAGTATCTATAGGGAACAAACAGTTAATTGCAGAAGACAATAGGAGGAGAATAAATAAATAAATGTACACATGTGCAAGCCATCAAAATGCATGTACTTCAAATATTAAACCACTCATATAGACAGATGCATTACACATAGGATGGATGCCAGGATGGATGTCTAAATCCTAAATAACACACTCAGTGACGGCAAGCTCATCTGGGTGATCATGCCAGTCACCCCATGCATGTGCCGTGTCCATGGGGGGGCGCCAGGCCTTGCATGCTAATGTGTTCAGAGCAGCCCTCACCTCGGCCTGGAGTGAATTCAAACCGTATGTCATTCAACTCCTTCCTCGAGTTCCTATGAGATACAGAGACAGAGAAAGAGAGGGGGGAGATCAGGCCACCTGTCTATCTATCCAAGAGACAGCCAAGAGAGGCAACAGTCAGTAAAACAAACCTCGGGCACTAAAACAATTCATCGTAAAGCATAACGATGTTTTTATCGCTTTTATTTTCTGCATAGAAAGGTTTTTAAAAACGTGTGTGTGTGTGTGTATATATATATATATATATATATATATATATATATATATATATATATATATATATATCCATTCATACAAACAAGCCTTTTTTTTGTTGAACGTTTCAGTGATGCAAGACGTGTTCAAGAGAAACATTTTATAATACAGTTTCTGCCCATTTTGGCACAAATCCAGTATCTATCATTCTCAATAGAAAATGTATCTAGAATATCTTTCTAAACAGGAACTTTATCAATGCAGGTCATGTAGAAACACATTTCTGGTTGTGAATATTAGAATTCTTGCTATTCATCTTGTTAAGGCTTGTTTAAATGGTGTATTTCTACAGTTTAAGGAAAGATATGATGCAACGGATCCAAAAAGCTAAATAAATATACATTTTACATGACCATAGTTTCTAACTAAAGTGTCCTGCCTTTAATAAACTTTTGGTTTATCTGATCAGATATTTGTAGTTAAAAGAAAGGAATCTCTATATTGAATATAGCTGCTTTCAGTTTTCTATAGATTTACACACGTGCATAATTTACACAGTATGTTATTAGTCTCTTTTAACTGAGACTAAATCCACAAAGATTAGTCCTAACACAATTACAGGAGCATTATTAAAGACCTGTGAATTGCTCACTGGTTTTACAGTGGTTTCAATAATAATAATGAAGTGAATAATTAAACAGTAACACGGGAATTATTTATCGACATTTGCTAGATGGAAAGAGCACTGGAGATCTAGTGAGAGTGGGTTTGGATGGTGGCCCAGCCACCCACTTAGGAGCTGGATTAGGTTTAATTACTTGGCTCTATAAAGAAAGACTTTCTCTGACAGTGTTACAGCGGAGCAACTCTAATGACTACCTTGTTCGCCGCACATACACATTCTTTAAATCCCATAGTGCTATCAGGGTTTTCGAGAAAAGAGAGTGTGAAGAGCTGCTTCATACGTGACCACTAGACAACAGCAGAGTGAATCATTTTGGAGCGGTACCCGGAGGTTACTGCACATCCAGGGTTACATCTGGATTATAAAGTGTCACCAGCATTTAATCCTTCTTCTTATATGTATTTATATTCAACTGAGCTGCTCTCGACCTGGGCACCGTTCTTAACATCTGAGCTTAACACTGAACCTGGGTTAGAGTAAGATAAACTGACATCTAAAAGGCAAATAGCATTTAGGTCTCCTGAGTGTTTATATGTTCTCAAGCATGTGATCTTCTTTTTGGAAAAATCACACGATTGAATCTTATGCCGGGGTTTCGAAAGACCTTAAACCCTGCTCTCACTAGCCATTGTGAGCATCAGCATGCTCGCGAATACGCAACACGGTACATTCTCCAGCCTGCGTTATTAGGTCGCACTAGAGAATGGGTCGCACTACATCCAGGTCTGACCATGTGTGCATGTACGCACATCTGGCATTACCGGATCCTTGCGGCTCACTGTGTGCATCGCATGTGCTAACGCAAATCCTATCCTACAAACTGTGCTGATTTATTTGATTGACAGTTGCATTAACTCCATATCCTCCAATCCCAGATTAAGATGACAGCCGTTATCACTGATCGTATTTGAGCCTTTAAATGATCCTCTTCCAACCGCCCACACACTGCTGAATCCAATGTTAGAGGGACAATCTTGGAATTTAAGCCGGACATTTACACGACTATCAAAGTTGGCGCACGTTGACGTAACGGAACTAAATTTGCGATGCGCTGCAGGGCACAGAGAGAATGTGGGCCGCAAGTTAAGCTGCAATCCAAATGCGCTTTTGTGCAAGGATTTCACTTCTATATTTGTTTACTACCAGACTAGCAGCACATCAGCTACTCAGCTGACAAGCAGCCATCTGTAGGGGCGTGACATGAAAATCTCAGCCAGCAAAGAAGGGATAAAGTGGGAAAAAAAGTCTCTGTGTTATCTGCCAACAGAAAGAGAGGGCTGCGTCTCCTCCTCGCCCGTCATAGCCATATCTGACTTGCACACCCTGAACCTTCCGTCTCAATCTGCCTGCGTATTTTCTGTCAGAAGAAAATTCTAGCCCCACACAGACATATAAGGAATAGAAGGGAAATTAAAATTACAGCATGCTAAGGGCAAGTAGGTTAAATTATAATCATTTTTACCCTCCATAAGGTGGTCACATTTATGAAAAGATCATCTTATAAGCTGAGGCTTGATATTATAGGTGTACAGGCAATACAGGCACCATATCATATCTACTGTTGCAAAACAACATTCTTGAATTCTTGATTCTGATGGGTGAGAAGATATTGATTGACTTGCTTCTATATGAAAGTGTAACATTAATTCCAAGAGCAAGTCAAATCACAGGCTCGATCTAAAGCATAGTCGGGTCTCTAAATACTTTATATGACTAATATTTAATAATATAAGTAAAAAGAAAATCTAATATACACTGCCAGTCAACAGTTTGAACACACCTTCCCAAGTAATTGTTTTTCATCACTATTTACATTGTAGATCCTAACTGAAGGCATCAAAACAATGAATGAACACATATGGAATTATGTAGTAAACTGTAAACAGGGGTGCTGCACCAGATGAACTGGCCTACACAGTCACCTGATCGAAACCCAATCAAGATGGTTTGGAATGAGATGGAGCGCAGAGTGAAGGCAAAAGCACCAACAAGTGCTTCAAGAGGTGAGTCTAAATGTTGACATATGACATATGTACATTTGACATATGTAGATTTCTAGAAAAAAAGTGTGTGTGTGTATATATATATATATATATATATATATATATATATATATATATATATATATATATATATATATATATATATATATACACACATAAATAAAAGGGGGCACCGGGGCTTAGTGGTTAGCAAGTTTGCCTCACACCGCCAGGTTTACTCCCGGTCCAAAAATATGCACGGTAGGTTGATTGGCACCTTGGAAAATTGTCCCTAGTGCATGAATGAGTGTGTGATTGTGAGTGTGTGTGTGACTCCCCGTGACCCGAGGGAAGATCGGATAAAGCGGTAGAAGATGAATGAATGAAAAAAAAATGACTATATATATATTTATATTAACTTCACTGGAAGAATTTAGACTTAAATGGATCCATAAATGTATAATCACTAGTATGGTGCTTGTTTATATTTGTTAATTAAGATCATCGGCACAGAAAATGTTGCACTTTCTCGTTTACTAGGAACACAGCAAGTCGTCTCATTGTTTCTCTTAGAGGAAGCACAAAGGGAGCCGGGTGAGAGGATAACTGCGAGCGACAACAGGAAGCAATTTCACGTTATTTAAGTCATCACTGTAATTGTAATTCCTGGCAAACTGATGTGGTATAAGGAAAATAACCTGCTCTGGGATGTGTTGATCAACATCGCAATTCACACCATTATCTACGATTCTTCCTATAACAGCAAGTCTGTTATTTATATGGAGGGGCACGGTGGCTTAGTGGTTGGCACATTTGCCTCACACCTCCAGGGTCAGGGTTCGATTCCCCCCTCGGACATGTGTGTGTGTGGTTTGGATTTTGCAACCCCTCAGGGGATTTTCTCCGGTTTCCCCCGGTCCAAAAACATGCACGGTAGGTTGATTGGTATGTAATTAATAAAATTAACACACTTTGATGGAAAATCTGACTAACCACACAGTAACATATTGTAAGATAAGTAAACAGTTCCAGTGCCCTCAGGATGTTCTTCCATCGGAAAGAAAACTCCCCTGGAAAAGTGTATATTTACAGTATATATACACACAAGACATCCTGCTATAATTCGTCTCTCACAGTGTAGGCCGCCCCCAAGGACTACATGAGTAGCTCTCAGGCCTGTTCTAAAAACTCATCAGTGAGATGAATCTAAAATGTTAGTTAACTCATTGTGAACTTAAAATAGTTAACTAACAATACTTATTGTGAGAAATCATCAGTGTCATTAATTATAATATATAACTAAAGGTAAATGTGTTATTTCAGAAGAGTGCGTCAAACTGGTAGCCCTTTGTATGACTCGGTATCCATGAAGGGTTCTCTCAGGTTCAAAAAGCTTGGTGACCCCTGGTGTGGGCATTGAGTAGTTACATTATAAATGCTTCAGTTAAGTCATGCGTAAGTAATCATATAGGAGTTTTTGTATCTGAAAATATTAGAAAATGTATAAAAGGGGCAGGTG
This sequence comes from Kryptopterus vitreolus, assembly GCA_030449085.1. Taxonomy (NCBI): domain Eukaryota; kingdom Metazoa; phylum Chordata; class Actinopteri; order Siluriformes; family Siluridae; genus Kryptopterus; species Kryptopterus vitreolus. Next base: position 7,645,564 of record JACRUU010000011.1, on the reverse strand, counting down.
ATATATTCGTGTGATATACCCGAATCATAGGGATATACATCTATACATCTTAACTAGAGCTGTAACAACCCATAATGAAATTCGATGATAAAAATGCCGTTATCGATTAGCTGGCCTGCTCAAGTTCTGGGTGACAGGAAGATAACACTGACAAAAGCTATATTTCAGGGAGTACAGGTCGAACTAGAAACAAGTGTGTTTCCCAAGTCACCCAGGGCACAGGAGCATTTTACATTACACTCTCTGCTTAACCTTAATCTTACGGTGCAGTCCACAGCCTAAATCTTTCTTTATCTTTCCCATCCTCCTCCATGCCCCACTCTCTCCCACATGCCCTGGTTTGGCATTCATCCTGCTCATATCTGACAGACATGAGGTGCACTATCAACAGTGAACCCTATAGTAAGCAGGGTCAGGGGTGAAAATAAGAGACAGGCATAAGGGAGAAATGTAAAGAGAGAGAAAGAAACACACTGCCATAGCAGATAACCCCTATACACTTCACCTCTTTCTAAAGGCAACTACATTTTTAGTTTAATGCTTTAAAAGCCTAGAGATCTGCAAGGCAAAATATGCATAAATGTCTCTGCCAGGTTACTTTAAAGGGCTGCTAAATAAATGACTGAGTCACTAAACCTATAACCTTCCACTTTACTCTCTGCGTCCTCGCTGCAGCCCGTGCGCCTTCGCGCCATTATGAGGCATGATAATTACGCAATCCTACCTACTATGCTGCATCAATGGCAGGTAGAGGGACACCTCAGTGCAGCACAGACCCGTCAGAAAAGCAGCTTACAGTCGGCACCTGATCTGTGAAATGTGACTAATATGAATCACCCTTCACACAAAAAGGTATCACTGGAGCGCATCAAATGTAATGTGAGGCTCAGTCAGCTGTCTGGCACATTAAAATGCTGCTTATATGCTAATAGGAAATAAACAGCTCTGCATATGATCCTGGTGAACACGGGGGGTGGAGAGGCATGCCCATCATGCGTCTACACACACACACACACACAACAAAAACCATTTGGCTGAACAGTGGCATGATGGGTAATGGAAGTTGACGGAGCTCAGCGAAACTTATTGAGCATGATTTTGACTATGGTGATGGAAATGCTTTGAAAGCAAACAGATAAAAGGTGTTTATGTGTGTGTGTGTGTGTGTGTGTGTGTGTGTGTGTGTGTGTGTGAGTGAGAGATGGAAATGAAAGTATAGCTTGAGTCTATCATTACGAGATCTAATGAGGCAACACATGATGAATAGCGTATAGAACCAGCTTATGATGCTACCCACATAAAACTGAATAAGTCGCAGTGTGAATTAAAGCTTTAGTGGATATTCATATATAACCGCATAAGCCATTTAATGCGTTTATGCATTTCAGATGTTTAGACCCTCAGCACAGCTTGCTGTTTTTCCTGCACTGCCACACCTGATTCAACTTATCGACTAATTGCTTGTGCCTTGATGAGTTGAATCAGATGTGCTCGAGGAGGCAGGGGGATGGGGTTTGGGGGGTACCACGTCGTCTGGCTACATATGGTGCAGCCATCAGCTCTGTTCATTAAATGTCCCTCGTACTTCAATCCTGCGTTAATACTCATATTCAGATTATGCGCTAATCTAAATGCCATCCATTCGCACCTAATGCTCATTTATTGGTGTATATAATAAATGCTATAGCTTAACACAAAATTTAGGCCACAGGTACCAGACTTGTACTATCACAACCATCACAACAGACAGAATAAAAACAGAATAAAAAAATAAATAAAAATCTCCATATTATTGCCCCTTTAGTCTATTGGGTGCTTTATGCTTAAGAATGACCACTTCGGTCTATGTCAGTTTCCCTTCATTCATCTTTTTAAGGCCTCGTTAATCAAAGCTAGCACTAATTCTGCATTATGCTTTTCACTAGATATGCAAAAATTAAATTAAGAATTAAATCCTATAATAACAGTAATAAGATACACATCATAATGTGTTTAAAAATTGGCTTGCGTGAAGCTGGCCAATGATGTAAAAAAAAAAAAAAGAAAAAAAGGCCTGGCCAAGAGGAAATATGCAGTTTATAGTAGTTCAGCAGCGTTTATTCGTCCAAGTGTTTTTAGACGTGCCTTTGTACTGCTGTGATCAAGTGTAATAATTAATTAACCAGAGTTGGCAATTTCAGCACAATTTCATCTTAAAAACAACACCAACAACCTCAAAATATTTCCGCATTAACAACTATTATGATATACAGACATTTTCGTTTTGCTTTCACACAGTTGCACAGGGTCTTTCCGTTCGATCTGGCAACCTTGTCATTACCCGTCTCTTTACTTCTCCTTAAGCCATGCAAAGCCTTGTTACATGGCATGTGCCAGTATGAAAGTAAACACACTGCTTCATAAATCTGATAGGCAAAGAGATCAAGTCAACACAATCCCACATCTGTCACGCAGCAAACTTACTTTAATCTGTGAGTGAAGGGGAAATTACTCTAACTTGTTAATGAAAATAAAGTACTTTACTTGACTTGAGGGATCACATTGGGTATTGTGTAGAGTAAGTGGAGAAAGTAAGCATTGGAAAAAATAAGAAAGAAAACTGCGTACATTCAATTGTATTTGAAGGTTAGAATAACACCCCACACACACACACACACACACACACACACACACACACACACACAAACACACCAGTGGGATTTCGCTGGGAGTGCAAGGTGATTATGCCTACATGTAAACATGATTATTATCGTGTTCGAGTCGGGGAAGTGTGTGTGTATATGTGGACCTTGGTAAGCGTTAGTGTGTATGCTGTTATCATTTTAACCCAGAGCGACGTAGAATAAATAGCGCAGTCAAACCGAAAAACAACGATCCTTTCGTAATATTTACTCTCTGTTTGTGTGTGGGCCCACATTCACACATTCTAAATCTGGAGCAATTTGCATAAAAATGCATTATTGTCACTCTCATTGTCTCCTCTACATGGAAAGGCTGTGTGTGTGTGTGTGTGTGTGTGTGTCTGTATGAATGAATGATTATATGTACATAATAATCCCCGTAAATCCCTTGCCTCGTGTCTACTCTAATATGCTTGGGTTTGTTTTGTAACTTTAACGAGAATTTGATGTTATACAGTCCAATTTTGAAACCCTGGCCCTGAGATTATACTCATAGTGAAACGAAAAAGAAATAAAAAGTTTCTAAATTCAAGGCAATAACTATGAATTTAATCTCTTCAGAGGGAAAAAAAAAAACCCTCCCACCTCTTTCTATATCGCTCTGTCACACACAATCTCATGCTGCCCCCGAGCCTCAGCGCCACTCCAATATCAGTTATGATTATCTTATAAGACATGGAAAAACTGCCTGCCGAGTGAATATGAAGAATACCCGAGCCCACTGTGCATTACGTTTATGTATATTTGACATTTCTCGTTCTGATTGGAATGCTGCGGCTAATCACTTAGAAAAGCGTGGCTGAATTAAACCCTGCGCAAATATTCTACCTGCATGCTAACGAGGATTTTCCTTCCTCGCTGTCTTCTGCTTTCAGTTCAGTGACTCGTATTGAACTGAAAGCGAGGAAGTTGTCATCACGCTGTAAGCTGTTTAATAGTGCTAAAAATACAAGCCGTCCCCTGGGTGCTCTTGTTCGTCAGAGTGTATGGAGCAGCTGAAAGCTTGTTCACCTTGTCTTGTGATTTCAGAACAATGTTAAGTCTTTTTCCTTGTGTAGTCGAAGAGCGAGAAATGCAGAGCAATTTAGAAAACCCAGCTGAGCAGAATGCTCTAATTTAGTCGCTTCCTTTCCACGCACCTATCAACCAGACTGAGTGAAAGGGATCATTTTGAAAAGACACACACACACACACACACACACACACACACACACACACACACACACATAGACAAATCTTTAGCATACACACCACAGTTATTAGGCTCCTACAGACAGTCAACATGCTGGAGTATTTCAGGCGTACCCTCCTAGTTTAGGAGCGGAAAAGGAGGTTGAAATGGAAGATTAAGTGCTTTTCTCACCTTAGCCTCAGGACCATATTCAGAGCACCCTGAGTGCTCAGGTTTGTTTCCAGAGGTTGAATCTTTAATGGGAGAGAAGGTGAAAAAGATCACTTTTTTGAACATGTGAACATGACAGAACACCATCTGACAGGGATTCTCCTAAATCGTTTTTTTTTTTTTTTTTTTTTTTTTACATTTTTATGCAAATCCCAGGCTTATATTACAGCAAAAAAGACTAAAAGGCGGCATCTAAGATTCCACGAGCCCATCGCCACGCGTTTCTGATCCATTTTAAATAACGGTGATATCGGCAAGAGAAGAGAGTGCTGAGATGATACAAGGGGAAGACGAGCAGACAGAAAGAAACACGAGTACATAAATAAGGAAACAGTAAGAGAGATTGTTGTGTCGTTTCCACCAGAGCTCTCTCGTTTAATTTGCAATGAGTCGCAGACGCCAGCGCACAGACCCACGGGGTAATAGCTATGGGTTGTGTTTAAACTCTATATGCCTCGCACCAATTCTCACACGCCGGAATAACCTGTGCTGCTAGACAGACCAATGGGTTTGTATGTGAAAAGTTCATTTTGATCAACCCTCTGGCCTGTATAGGCTTTACCACAGCTTATGAATGTATTAATGACTTCTTTTTAGTGCAGGATTTTTTTCCCAAATGATTTCCTATTGAAATGCTCCTATAAATGGTGAGAAATCATTAAAGCTGTTAAAAGATTTCAATGTCCACAAGGCCGTATTAATCAAGAGTGACATGGCCAAATTAACACCTAAATCTGAGATTGATGTAACTAAACTGCTGTCCAATATAACCTGGGGGGTGTTCCTTTACGACTTAACACTAAATATTAAGCGATGAATGTGATTCGATGCTATCTTTGGCTCATTCGTCCTGCGTGTAATATCAATGGATAAAAAAAACAAAAAACAAAAAGAAAATCTCTAATAAAGCTCACCGTTTAAAATGTTTACCATGAGGTTACTGTTGCTTGGCAGCAAAAAGCACTTGAGACTTTTGAAGATGGCTGCAGATTTTCTTTTTGCTTAATTACAGCGTCACACACTGAAATGCCAGGGTGCTAAATTAACACCTACTATGTACATGTGGGGCTGGTGTAACTAGACTAGTAGAACATTCCCTGCAGCTGTTAATTTAACACCACTCATTGGACTGTACAGTAGCACAATAAAGACGTTAATTATTTTCTTATTTTCGCTATTTTCTTGCCGCCCCACCCCCCTGCCAAAAAAAGAAAAAACACAGAATGAGTGAGAGAACCCAGGGGAAAAAGTAACAGCCCAGTAGTTGCTTTAAATGTAATTCTGAAGGCTATAGATGTGGAGATGTTAAAAGGCCTGTCTAGGCTGCACAGCCTCTCAGCATGGGACATGGGGTTAGTGAATCAAGACAAATCACATCCACTTCCACATGCAGGCCTCACCTGGGGATGCTGAATGGACAAACCTTCTATAGGGACATTGTTGGCATTCACTTCCCCCTGCAATAGAAAAAGAAGGACGCACATGGGGAGAGTGAGAATAAAAAAAAACGTATCTCATTCAGTTTTTCGGAAATGGATTCTGAACATTTACAAAGCCCAAAGAGGAAATGTAACCATGCGCATGCACGCTCATAGCTCTGCATGGGTAATATTTTGCTTGTTTGTTTTTTCCCCACTGTGGACAAATATTCTACGTTCGTCCATAGTTTAGTTTGTTGGAGCCTGACGCTTGTAATTACGTTATAAAACAATCCTTCTCTGGATAATTAAAATGGGTTATGACCAAACATGATTAGAGGCGCACCGTCAGTCTGTTTGTCCTGTTCGCGTTTGTTTGCACATTTATAATTGCCGAAATAGGTTGCTTCCCTTTTCATGTACCGAAACACTAATCCCCGGGCCTGCTAAGTTAACCATAAACATGCTTCAGCATGAAGAGAGAGAGATATGGAGAGAGAGAGAGGGAGAGATATGGAGAGAGAGAGGGAGAGATATGGAGAGAGAGATGGAGAGAGAGGGAGAGAGAGAGAGAGAGGGAGAGAGATGGAGAGAGAGAGGGAGAGAGAGAGAGAAGCACTTACATGCCGGTTATCATCTTTGACCCGCCGTGACTGAAACGCAATTAAGAGACAGGATTATATTATATACGTTTTTTCCCACAAAGAGTAATAGATAGATGTAGCTGTTTGTGTAGGAGTGTAATCAGCGGCGGCTCATTTGCATTTTATGATAAACAATACACAGAAGTAATGCATCTCCCGTCTCATTAGCGCACGCTGATTTGCGGCTGATTTGCGGCGGAGGGGGGTTTCGGTTTCTTATTCCTGACACGAGTGCACTGTGAGTTATGCGTTCCAATGGCACCAAACATATGGAATAACAAAGCAAAAGAGGTGTGTCTCTTCCCTGGCCGCGGTCATCTGAAGAATAAGTTACGAAATGCACAAATGTACACGAATATTTACACCTCAGGCCTTGTGGAATATTTATACTGTACATGTCTGAGGCTGGAGATGCCATTAACGCTAAATGCTGAGGGAAAAAAAAAAAAATCTAACATAAATCTTACATTTTTACTGAATAAGGTCACACCTACCCGTCCCTGATTGACAGCTACCTTCCCTTCTTCGCTTTTCTCATCCATCTCGTCGTCGCTCCATTCCCATTCCCCATCCTCCATCTTGTGCAGACAACCGCTTGATCCTGGCACTCGTCTCACCTAAGCAAGCCACAGACATGTCTCAGCCCGGTCTAAACCGCCACAGGACGCATTTTTACCCTGGCCGGAGGGAATTTTACAAATTCATTCGCTTTGGAGAGTCTGTGGTGATGTCTCAATTGTTAATCAATGACGGGGATATCAGTTTATTTCCCGAAGCTAAAACATCGCTGCAGTGGTTTCACAAAGATGAACAGTGTACTCAATATTAAAGCAGGTGTAACATTGTTTCAGCAATGATGCAATATGTTGTTGGTCCCACTCAACATTATATATATATATACACGTGCAGTGTGAAGGGATCGTTTATCATAACTACACTATAACATAAAAAGTACTTGGGCAAGTGAATGTTGTTCTGTTATCGCAAAGCTGATCGTATGCAACTGTACAGGATGTTTTTGTGTGCATTAGCATGATATTTTCCCTTCACATGACAATGCTCCAGTGCATGAATTGGCTGTACCCCGGGCCTCCTCACCTCTCCTACATCGTTACCCGACTTCACTAATAACATCTTCCCAGAAAAGAGGAAGGAATTAGAGCAAAGTGGGATTAAATGTGGAATGTCATGCTCAATAAGCACATACCATACTTATGACCCAATGTCCACAAGCTGAATAAGCACAAATCCTCACAAGCACAGTCCAAAATCTAGAGCACACGTGTCAACTGTGGCCTTTTAAGAGATTAAAAGGCGTATGATTGTCTTAAAATAAGGCTATGCTGCTTTACAGCATGCACTGACAATAAACTACATCTCCCATAATTCATGCAAATGTGTTACCCGCGAGAGTGATGGCATCCCACCACAGAAAAGAGGTAGGAATTGGAGCAAAGTGGGACTAAATGTGGAATGTAATGCTCAAAAAGCACATACCATACTTACAGTATGACTCGATATCCACAAACCTTTGAAAATGTAGAGATGGAAACAATGATCCACATCAATTAGAGCCTTAATGTACATAGTTACAGTGAATGATAATGATAAAAGTCCGAGTCACACTCCCAGAGTTTGCTCCAAGAAAGTTTTTTTACACTTGCGACCAAAAACACAAACAGCAAAAACACTCACACGCATACACAATATTTGAATAGACGACTAACTCTAAAAGGCCTACAAATGTACGCAATCTACAAAGCTAAAAGGCAGCTACAGCTAAGAGTCAAATGAGGAAGCATGTACCCTTCTTCCAGCATCATGATCTCTCTCTGAACACACCGGCAGGCCAACATCCCTTTGCCTCTCCAGTGGCACCTTTAGCAAAATAATACACAAGTAAAAAAAAAAAAAAAAAAAATATATATATATATATATATATATATATATATATATATATATATATATATATATATATATATCATCATCTACAAGCTCTGAGTGTATGAATATGATGAAAAGGTCAGCAATCCCAGACCTCCTGCCTACACAGAAAACAAACATTTCATGTGCCAAAACACCCACATTCACTACGACTGTCAGTGTACACATTTACTCACCTTTATTGCTCGCCCTCTAATATGCCAAAAGCGCAATAAATACTATGTAAAACACAACAACGGCCCACATAACAAGCCACGCTCTGGTATTTACTCCTAGTCGTCTGCATTCTGACTTTCTCTTCAGCACAACAGCTACGACCCTGGTTAATTAATGGCATAAAATAATGATTTAAGATGAGTTAATTAGGCACTGGCCACGCCTGTCCTGCTGAATCAACCTCATCCTGTAGCATTCGACGTCCTCCAATACCTGGCTGAAACCAAAGAACTCATCTGCCCCCTGTCGGCCAAAAAGCAACACTACAGCAGTTCAGACAGCACCGTGTTAATGCGTGACAGTTCACACATCACTGTTCAGAGGAATGAGCGCCTGGTGGGTCAGTAAATCTCTTTATACTCTATACTTACTGCTAATTGAGGTGATTTTGCAATCAGCTAAAAAGGCAGTTGGAGCTTGCTTCAGGACAATATAAAAATAAATTACAAGTCAATTATTGATTTTATCATTAAGTGCCCTTGCTCTGTATTCACAAGGTCATCAGACCAGCACATTTTATCCCGATCCAGAAACGGCTGGAATAGGGGATCATTTTCCTCCGCCTACACCACCCGCTGCAGTACAGTAACTCTGATAAAGTCTCACTTGAGCGAAGACGGTGGGGAAAAAAAAGAGATGTAAAGCGAGAGACAGAGGAAATTGGATCGAGTTCCAGAGGTGCTCAGGTCACCGAATCCTCAAGTGACAATGTTTTTCTTGTGCGTTTTCTTTTCCATTATAACGCTTCGCATCTTTATCAAACAGGACCGTGATTAACTGACACCGAGTTCAAAGACAGAAACCTTATAAAAAGCTTACGGTTTCATAAGAGCCTCTTTGAACAATGAAACTAATTAAAACACACCAGAATGCGCTCGCGTTTTATGATCCATTGTAGCAACGCCTGCCAAGTAACAGCATCATCTGCTTATAAGTCCAATTATTCAGTTGTGCTGCCATAATCATCTTCTCCGTGGTGCCATTAAAATTGCATTTCCCAAAGGTTTTCCCTCCCTGCATACTAAGATCAGGATGACTGCGCCTGCTGTCAGAATATTCACCGACTCTGTCCCGAACCTATCGCATGCGATTGTGGACACTTCCTGCACTCCTTCTCCACGCTAGTGCTAATTCGCCCCCTGTAATCGATTGGCAAATGCAGCAACACAAAGCCCTGCAGAAGCATGACGAAAGCCCATTATAAGCCCTTACAGAAGCACAGCAAAATTAACATAGTGAGGTGATTTTTAAGCTTTTAGCCATGTGGCACAAGAGTATCATGCATTCGGAGAATTTAAATATAGTCTTCCAATTTCTTATAAAATAGAACGCTTAAAATAAAATAAAAAAAAGATCCTCATCAAAGTGCAAAGTCAGTGACTTCCTATAAATACACTGTCACAAAGGTGAGTGTCATGGCTTCAACCTCTTCAGCCAAACACCTTTCATCCATCCTTTTCACCTTCCCTGTTCATTCATGCTCTTTGATGTGCTCCCTGTCCTTCCATATTTTTGTAGGTGGAAGGCAGAGAATTGCCGTCAGAGACTGATCTCGCACTCGGTTACACTGTGAGTAAAAAGTAGCCTAGCACGCAAACGCTCAAGTTTAATGCCGTGCTCGGGTTGCTAAACCCCATTTGTCTTTACCTCCTTTTGGGACCTTGATACGGTTACAGTCCCCTGAATGCAAGGGTTGACGCTGCATTCGTTCTGCATGGCCGACAGACACATGGATACAATGGCTTCACAGTATAGAAACAAGCAGCATGAGGTCTGGCATGGGTGCAGATGTCAGGGACAGTTACTGATTACAATAGAGCAGGTAAAAGGTCAAACGACAGAGGTGAAAGTCATTGCTTTTCCAGCAAGTCGTGTTTTGAATCAGAGACTAACTCGGTTATTTATTCATGCCTTTGCAGGACTTGACGCAATTACGTGTAACCATGTCTCATCTATAAAGCATGGGTTTATTCTGATGATATTTGGATTTTTAAAAAGGCTATTCAAATTCATACAAGAGAATGTTATTAGAATTCACAAGCTGTTTTGCACTGGAGTTGTTTTGGCTTTCTTTGCTCTTTAATTAATATTAACAAAATGATTAACAGAGTTACGGCTGTTTACGTGCTCTCTCAGCACTGACAACACAAGAAGCACCTGAAGCACAGGACCTTTACTCGGAACAGAGACAGCCTTCAACCAAGCAACACATTTTTATATATGCAGCGTTGCTTATTACACACATATTATATACGTATACATCAATTATCTTATTAATGGTAATCTGTGACACGGTTATAAATATCAAATTGTCAAATATACACACAGATACCGAAGCTGATTCCACAATATAATAGGAATAATGTCATGAATAATAAAGAACAATGAGGATAATGTTTTCCAGCAATGCACGTTCCATATGCTTTATGTTTACACTGCATGCGTTTTTGTTTTGCTCCTGGTCCCACCCTGTCCTCTCATTGGTTACCTGATAGTGTATATGCACCTGTTCTATGTTTGGCCTTTAACTAGTTTGCTTCTTATTATTCTGCTGTTCTTGGTCTCGATACAAAGATGATAGTTTTGCTTTATATTTCCTTGTTCTGTGTTTAGGGTCTTGATGAGAGATGAAATGTAATGGAGTAGAAATACTTTGTTGCTGCACTTAAATAGATTCATCTTGTATCAGTACTTCACTATTTATATTTCTGACTTTTTTTCCCACCGTCGCATTTTATTTTTTACACAAATATCTGTACTTTGTATTTGTATATGTACATTTTCAAATCAGGCTCGTTTCTTTAGTTTTACACTGTTCGGTGACGTGATCAATGTTGTTTTTTTTCCTCGTTGCGTGACGTTTTCAGTCCACCAACTTATTTCGTGTCATTGCGTGGCTATTTCCCAGCCTGTTGTTGGTGTATCATTTCCTGGCTATCACACAGCACAGACATAGGCTAGCCTACAAAGCCAAAAGCAAGCCTAGCAGCAGGAAGTCTGGCTAACGTTGATGAAACGGAGGGAGTCAGTGATGTAAACATGACTGCGAACAGAGACATTCCTGATCACCATCATCTTTTGCTCTGCTTGTGTTTTATACTGTGGTTGTTCAGCAGGAATACTTTCATTAGGTGACACAATTTGAAATTCTTTGTATTAATATATTGTTATGATGCGAGGTCCATTTACCAGTGTCGCATTAAAACGGGGCGTATTAATGAGTACTTTTTACTTAAGTACATGTCAAAGCTCAAACCTCTTTAAACTTACTGGAGTGAAAACATATAGTCAATACTTCTTCTTGCCAGTTGTACTCACATACATAGGCATAACAGACATTATGACATTAAAGAAATTATGACAGGTGAAGTGAATAACTCTGATTGTCTCTGACTGCGAGTGGGGGGGGGGGGGGGGGGGGGGGGGGTATATTAGGCATCAAGTGAACAATTTGTCCTCCAGGGTGATGTGTTATAAACAGAGCCCGTGTGGTCCAATCCGACCGATGAGCTCATGTAGCTCAAATTGCTGAAGAGGCGGCCATAATGTTAAGCGTGATCGGTGTATATGATACAGTTATTCCTCTGACGGTGCTTCCTGCATGTGATTTGACCTACATCGATGATCGTGTTCTAGATTTGCCTCATCCATGGTTCCATGCAAATGAATGACAAACTGTTTTTACATTTGCTGAGATCAGTGACTTATTCTTGTGAAACCCACAGTACCTAATATGTACACATGTACCTAATTCTAAGTATAATTATATACAGGCCTTAAATAAAAGATTGTGATTAATGTGCTTACCTTGAAGCACTATAAATGAAAGAAAGAAATGCGTGTAACTGGATCCACTAAACCAATATTTACCAACTGCAAAGCTGAGCCCAATTTATAAACAAATTTACTGTGGACTTATTAAAATAAATAAATAAATAAAATCCGGGTTCGATTCCCGTCTCGGCCATGTGTGTGTGGAGTTTGCATGTTCTCCCCGTGCCTCAGGGGGTTTTTCTCCGGGTTCTCCGGTTTCCTCCCGGTCCTAAAACATGCACGGTAGGTTGATTGGCACCTTGGAAAATTGTCCCTAGTGTAATGAATGTGTGTGTGTGTGTGTGTGTGCCCTGCGATGGGTTTGCCATTTCATCCAGGGTGTATCCTGCCTTAATGCCCATAGACGCCTGAGATAGGCATAGGCTCCCCGTGATCCGAGGGAAGATTGGATATAACGATAGAAGATGAATGAATGAATATATATATATTATATATATATATATATATATATATATATATATATATATATATATATATATATATATATATATTGTCCAATAGCCATCTAAACAGCTGAAATTGCATGGCAGGCGTAGACCTGAGCACCTCAGAAAGACCAGAATGGAATCACTGAAAGAAGTCTTTCTTCTGTCTCTGTAACTACAGTGTGTATGCGGGCGAAAAAAAAAACAGAGGTGTGTTGCTAAAAAGGAACAACCACACTGACCAAACCTCACACACCACAGCATGTCAGTACAGAGTGCACTGTGATGGCCGTAGTAGCAATGTGCGATGAGAATGAAATACCTTTTTAGCTCTTTGGCTTATATTTGGTCCTTTACAAAGCAGCTTATCTATCAAGTATTCCCGGTTCTGTAATGGATAAAGCGGAAAAAAAACAGAGATTTGTGTAATTTTCAAGGCAACAGTTTGAAAGTCAAGAAAATAAAGTAAATACAATTATATAAATGTGTACCTTGGCTTTTTGGAAGAATTTACATTTCAGAAGTTCTGATGCAGTTGGTCTGTGGGGATGTGAAATAAAGTGTTTAAGCATGTAAACATGCCATGGGTATTCTTAATCTAGACTTTGATTTGCTGCATTAAACTGAACAGGTAATTACGGTAAGGTCTCCTCTATACCAAAGTGAAAATGGGGCGTAATTACATATGCATAGAGCGTTTTTTAGAGTCTTTATAACTACTGGCATGGGCTCGTTTATATCAATTTGAACATAATTGAGTTTTTCTGCTGGGAGCTTTATAATCTCTTTATTGATTGTGACTGAACATATGGCACAACGAAGAAACCCAGAGAGAGATTTTCTTATATGCTCACTACAAATAAAGAATAATAATAAAAAAAAGGTCAATATTCAATATACTTTCAAACAATTTTGCTGTAGAGGCTTGTTATTCACCTAGTACTCCAAGTGGGAAGATATAATAATGTACCTCTTAGTCGGGTCCTTTTGAAGGCACAGAGTTATTAATTTCCTAAAAGATTTCCCATATTTTTTAAGCATCTCTTTATCCTCAACTTCTGTCTCTAAGGTCGGGGGATCGTTCTGCAGTGTCAGCATTAAGACCTGCACAACAGGTGACAAAAGCTGGGTCACAATTAACGTCTGGCCAAAGAATGAAAGGTTGAACTATTAGAAATGTATAAATAAATGTAATTATTGCAGTGTCTATGTACATATTATATGGTTATGGAAATGTCTAGAAATATTAAATAAAACATAACATATATGCATCTTGGTATAACAGTCAGATACAGTGTAGAGCAATGTACTGAAAAAACTGTTCAGTATTTTTTTCCAAAACATTTTATAGATTCATAAGCAAGCCTGCGAAACATTGACATATAAAACGCAACACCGCTCAGTGTGGTTCCTGTTTTTCACTTGTCTGCCTTCTATTCTCGACCCTGCACTGAAAGCAGGAAATTATCACCTCACCTTCATAGGTGGATATCGATGGTAGGGTGCAGATCCTGTGGCCAGCTCTATGGCAGTAATCCCAAAACTCCAAATGTCAGCTTTGAAATCATATCCTCGAACCTACAGGTAAAAGAAGCATATAGACATAACTAGGGGGTGTAACTATACAATCAGATCACGATCCAATACATATCTCAATATTACATTCACGATGTCTCGCAATATGTAGAATAGAAAAAAATATTAACCATTTTCAACAACTTTTCCTTGTTGTACAATCAACAAAGAGCATTTTTAAAAATGTAAGGTTTAAACTAAACTTTCTGTAGGTAAATCAATAATAAACAATTTCCTAATTTAAAGTTTTAAAGACCAATTCTATTATTTTTGTGACGGTGCAAAAAAAAACCGAAAATAAACTTTTATATTCACATACGTTTCCAAAACATCTTTGTTTTGTGTTACTTACAGGTGTTTTTACATATATACACACATATATATATATATATATATATATATATATATATATATATATATATATATATCATATATATATATATACATAGCCTATTAATCTATATATATATATATATATATATATATATATCTCAGACTACTCTGGTTGTTTTTTTCCCACTGATTTTGTTTTCTTTCCTCTTTGCAGAAATGGCAAAGTTTCCTCATTGACTCGCGCTTCTTAACTAATAAGATAAACCAATAGAATAAAATGAACATAAAAAAAAAACTTCACACCACAAATCCTGAAATTTTGCATTACAATATAGCATACCATAATAAATTGTATATCCCATGACATAACAGATAACCATTCCGAAAAAAAACTTTTTGCAAAAACACGACATGTTTTTTAAAATGAGTGTGTTATAAGATGGAAGCTAATGAGATTCAGACAGTTATGTTCAACAGTAATGCTCTTTCATAAACCCGTCCTACCTGTTCCATCACTTCTGGAGCCATCCAACATGGAGTGCCCACAAATGTTTTCCTAACTTTATGTCTGGTTACATCTCCTCCGGTCGACAAAAATGCACTGACCCCGAAGTCTGTAATGAGAATTAGTCACATAATTCACAAGAAATGAGCAATCTGTCACAATTAAAGAGATTAAATTGTATTTGTCAGTAAAATAAGCTTTAAAAAAAATATATATATATATAGTATATATTATGTATGAATAAAGTTATCTTTATCTAAAAATAAAGTTATCTTATTGTCTGTCTGTATGTCTATCATACTGTACTGCAGCCTATTTGAATTATTCACACACTTTCATTTCACACGCTCACACAAGTGTTTAATAGATCATTTCCTGTGTGTCAACTTAAAAAGTAGACAAAATCAGTCAGCAAAGTCACCACTACGCTATCCAAATGTCTTAAATCTACGTATTTCTGATATTACTAGAGATTTTCAGATCTCTAATACTAACCCTTATAACATTATTGGTACATCCCTAATTTAAAGTCCCCATCTTCATTAATCAATAGTAAACAAGGTCAGCATTGGTTAAATAAAATCAAATCAATATGCCTGCCCTAGATTTGCCACTTTACATTCTCATGATGGGGGGAAAAATAACCCTCATGACTATGGCCATTTTGAGCCTATTTTAGTCCATAGTTTTTGTTAGCCTTGTGTCACTACATATACACATTCCTACATATACCCTCTATCTATTATACAAATACAAATATCCATGATATAATTATAGACATGTTGCAATATTTACTGCATTAAAATTAAATAATGACAAAAATAACATTGCGGGATAAAATGTAGAAACTCTGAGATTGTTTTTTACCATTTATTACCTCCTTTTGTGTAGATAAGCACTATATAACTGATAACAACATCAATCTCATTCATAAAACCCAGAAACAGTACATTGGCCCACAACGTGCAGGCTGACTCCCCAAACCAATTACCGCACCATTTTTACAGCGTTTAATTAATGTGGATCTATAAAAAAAAAAAAACATGTATAGTTCCTGGGATCCTTTAATCCGATCTTAATTGCTGCTGTTAATAAAAATAACATTTTAAATAGGATTAGGTTTGATACTTGGACATGCAGCATGCCACAAATCTTTGAAAGCATATTTAAGCATATTATAAAAGTGATTCTACAATACTACAGTGAGGGATTATTTTAAGCGTGAGAAAAATGGGCACGGAAAAAAAACAAAAACGTACAGAACGTTTATATGACCCAAATAAGATCACGATGGCTCTTGTCACTGCAAAAGCAGATAGATTCGGAATTTCATGCTTTTTGATGCCACAATTTTCCGAAATATATTCCATGAGAGGAAAAAAAGAATTATATGAACGAACCTGCTATTTGAACTGAGCCGTCTTCTCCCAACAGGATGTTCCCAGCCTTCACATCCCTAAGGTCAAACATTAAGAACACAATATTTTTTCATTCCTCTGAGACTTTAAGGCACAAGGGATTGTTAATTATTTTTCTAACACAAACACACACCCAGTTCCCAGTTTATTACCTGCACATACCTTGTGTCTACACTCATAGGACATTTCATTGTGTATACCACCATATAGAACACCTATATACCACGGTATGATTGTGATATATTATAGCCTTTCGATGTGTAAATATTTGTCAACAAAACCATCGCGCCACCATCGTGTGCACCAACAGAAATACAACGGCCAGAATCCACAGTCAAGTGACAAAGCGCTGAATCTTGAGACTTGAATAACTGAATTATTTCAAGAGTAGCAAAATCCACAGTGTTCATTTACAACATTCAGTTATCATTTACAGCATTTTGCAGACGTCCTTATCCACAGTAAACTGAGCAGTTGTGGGTTAAATGCTTTGTTCAAGGGTCTATTAGTGGCAGTCTGGTGGTGCTGGGATTTGACCCTGCCACCTTCCCGGCTACAGCCCAATGCCTTAACCACTGAGCTATTGACTGATCCTGGTGCTGGTGTTGATCCACATTCTTCATAATTCAATTTGCAATTAAACTGTATTTCTCTAGCGCTTTAAATAATAGACACGGTTCATCAAACACTCTATCAAAGCAGGTTTGCAGAAAGTAAGAATGATAGAACAGAGAGTACTTATATTTAAATGATCAGCACGCCTGGGGCGAGTGTGGCTGAGTTTATTAAATGATATGCGGAAGAAAGCACAAAAACCAGCCTCATTTAGTGACACCAAAAGTGTGATTATATATCAGTGTTTAGAATCTAATCCATGCACAGCGTGTGAAACAGCTAGCACTTTGTCTGTGCCGCAGCCGAGAGTGTTCAACCACCCAAATAATATTTGATCCGCTCTATTGTAGTCCCTTTCTGATGAAGGAGCTGATCAATTATGAACAATTGTGAACTAACTGTGCAGTGAATGGAGCAGCGCAACCCCGTGACAGAAATGATGAGAGACAGAGATGTACCAAATCAAACTGGGAACTGAATGTCCATGTGTGCTTACTCTGTCAACAAAGGATTGTACAAATGTAGTAGACTGTTCCTACCGGTGAATTTGTCCATTTCTGTGAAGGTAATCAAGACCCTCCAGTACCTCTTTTAAAATAGTAGCTATTGTGGCTTCATCCAGTATGCCATTTCTGGGCTCTCCTTTGCTACATGTGTGCTTGATAATGTCCAATACTGATCCTGAACACACACAAACACACACACACACACACACATATCCCCAAAAAAAAACATAGCTTCTATGATAAGAACAAACAAACATAAAAAAACAGGAATACTAGCATACTATTGGCTATTAATATATGCAGATATAAATGGAGGAAATGCTTGTAGGAAAACGCATCAAGGTGATGGATTGTGCAGTAATGTTCAGTAAAACATTAAAAACACTGGACACTGGAAAGACATTTTCTATGACATTTTCTGCTGCTGCTGTTAAAAGTATTAAAATGTGTGTGCTGACCAGCAGAACAGAGAAAAAAACCCTCTTTATTTATCATGTTCATTATCACCATTACTGTGTTAGATCTGACACTTCACTGCAGACCTACCTGATTTCTTTGTCCGAAAACCAAAAGGGTTTTATTATTTTTTTTAGCGATTATTTAATGGCGTCTCTATTAAATATCTTTTTGTAGCAGTTTATGATATACCTGCCTAACATGAGCAAGGTCAAACATATATTGACTGATTATATTTCATACTAATGGCTGCAAATCATTTACCTCAAAAATATGAGTGCAAAGTCGACGTGAGATGTAATGTAAAGGGAGCAGCAGAACGAAAGGGCACGTTCGCACGTGTGCTAATTGTTCCGAGATTCACGTCAAGTAGACCATCTGTCATTCCGGCAGTACAGACCATCTCTACTTGTGAGTTTTATATTGTTCTTCGTAAGGGAGAAAAATAAAGGCAGAGTAAAGGTCACTGGATATCATGCAGTGTAATATTGTCCAGATAGGATTCAATAGTTCTATGGAACAAGCCTATAGCGGGGGATTTGTAAATCTGCTGTTCAGTCGACACAGAATGATAAGAATAAGCCTATAAATCACCATAGTGTATCCCTACAGCCAAGAATCTCCAGTGAAAGGGAATTGTTGGGAAAAGTGCAGAGGTTGGATAATGTTACTGCTAACATGGATTACACAAGTCCATGTTTCAGTGGTGATAGCTTTCATTAGTGTCAGTAAGGCTTCATAAACAGTACTGGGCACTGTGCACTCTCCTGCAGGCGTGCTCTAAGATACTATACAAAGAAGGTAATTGGATTTATGTACCTTCATATACATTGCGTATATGATAAAGGGAAACCCTACAAAAAAAAAAAACAACAAAAACTTTAGATTACTGGAGCTCCTGAGAGGACATGCGAAGAAGACGGGCGAAAAATAAAACAGCGAAAAGCAAACAGTGTTCTTACCTCCACTCAAAAGTTTCATAACTAACCAAAGCTCATCCTTCACCACAAATGAGGTATAATATGTCACTACGTTCGGATGGTTGCACTGGCTCATGGCTTGGATTTCTTTCTAAAGTGAGACAAAAAAAGGATGATGTTTATATTCCCATTCACAACATGTCACTTTATTCAGAACAAGAAGTCTCCGTCAATTACACATCAATTACATTTCTCATGCTGGGTCATTAAGACAAAGACTCAGAACACCACAGGCCTGGGAGACAGAAATACAGACATATATATGTATATATATATATATATATATATATATATATATATATATATATATATATATATATATATATATATATATATATATATATATATATATATATATATATACATATATACACACACACACACACACACACACACACACAATAGTGTTGATATATTTAGTAGTAGATTCAAAGCTGGGTATTCATGTGAGCCTTAAACATCGGGATTGCCCTAAAGAACTTTCCCCCACTTTTTATAATATAATATTAAGTGACATTTAACATTAATCCCTGTTTGTCGACCTAATTTCTGTCGTTCAAAATAAATGACAGGAGCAGCTTCATCTCAGGTCGTAAATTTAGGAAACTATTGCGCCATTCACTGTGTACCTTCTTCTCCCAAACCACAGATTATCTGCAGAGCACTCGCTTATCAAAAGCATCTCTCATCAGAACCATAGAATCTGAAACGAATGCAGGTATAAGCCCTATTTATATGTTTGGTGCTTTTACTGACAGCTGGTTAATTAAACATTAAGTCTGAAAATAGATAAAAAAAAGGAAGGTTTTTTTTCCTGTAGAAATGTCTGCCTGAAGACCGAGCTATGAATCGACTGAAAAAAATCTCTGATATGTTGCCAGGTAGCTGTCACAGTCTGTGAAGGAGGGGAGATCTGTAATAACGAGTTTGTTAGTCTCTCTTTGCACGCAAACATGCCAAGCCAGTAAAAAAAAAAAACTAAATCCCATTTATCCAAGTCTTACCAGTAGTTCTTCCATGCTGGTCTGGCATTTCTCCAGATTGATCCTCTTGATTGCAACACGTTCTTGTCTAGGGAGGCAGAGAGCAGCCTGGACTACTGCTGTGGCTCCACTGCCTTCAAATGACAAATAATACATATCTTATTAACAACAATAATAACAATAATAAAAATATTTTTTTTCTTTCTATAAAAATCTGCATTTTTTTGCTGAAATTGCATACAAGTATATCGGTGAAAACTAAACACATTTAGCGTATTTAATTGCTATATAACATCAAAATACAAAAGCAGTGCATTCAAAAAGTTCCTCCACAGTGGCCGTGTAGCGCAAGTAATGGGAAACTACTTGTTTAATTAAACTCACTATTATTCTCACTCATGTGTTCATTTCTTTAATCTTGCACGGTATAGTGACGTGGTATTCCTGTCTCCAGAAAAGCTGCTTGAACTCCATGTGTTTATCGCCATAAAAAACGTGCTCCACCCCCTGCTCTACACTCTACTACGGAGGGACTTTTTGAACGCATCGTATATAAATAATAGCAGATATACGTATAGCCCACGGTTGATCCCTGATCAGTGCGGGACGCATGTAACCGGCAGATTATTTTTTAAAAGTATATATATCGTTTCTAATGATCTCAGGATGAAAGCTGACATAAATACATCACTACACAGAGCAGTTATGTGTTTACATGAACGTGTTAATCAGTCAACAATGTGCACTAATCACAGAGGTACATTTTTTTGCTTATATGAATATTTGTAATCAAATTATTTGTAAACATTACAGCTCTAAATCATTATATCTCTATTAAATATGACACTGCAATCTATTAATTTAATGTTGTAGAAAAGCCATGAAAACATAAGACAAAGTACAGCAATGCAAAACTACGATGAAGATTTCCCCTGTTACAGATTTAACTCCATTTCATACACAAAAGTGACACTAATAACTCAATCCAAACCTCTTAATTTATTTTTTAACTTTATTAATAATAACTATGAGGTATCCGTTATACAAGTCCTTACATATATTACCACAAAATGATCAGAAGTATCAGAACGAGCGCACGAATGTGTCATAGATGCTGTTACAGAAACTTAATTAACACCTTTTGACCAATCACATTTGAGCAGTCAGCATCACTGTGGTATAAAAGTCAGCAAGCTAAGCTGTCTTCTTTTATCACTCCTATCTCCGGGGGTTGTAACGCAATGACTCTGCATCCCTTCTCTGCTCCTTTTTGATTTCAATATCATTGTGTCATTACTGGTCACAGTGTCATCTTCTTCTTTTTCCTTTCTCTTCTTTAGTCATTGTGAATTTTTTTCTTTCTCTCTCGCTATGGGGATTCTATAGTGTTTGACACGCATGCTGAACCTGCATTACATTTTGTTTCCTAACGTACGTTCAGTACATCTGTGTGACCGGTTTCAGCTTCCAGTGGACAATATCGCATGCTAATCGCTGTATACATGATTAATATTGGGGGTCTGTTTACAAATACTATGCACCGAGAGATGAATGTGCTACACACACACACACAACACACACACAGACACACACACTATGCCAACTGCTGCTGACAGATAAGGAGGAGGTGGTCCTGAATATAGAACTGATTAGGAAAATAATGCAGATGAAGTGCACAAGAGCTGCTCTGCTTATCA
>JACRUU010000011.1:7581432-7618932 GCA_030449085.1 Kryptopterus vitreolus | reverse complement strand
TATTCCCCCCCTCCCAGAATGGTATTCTTTTTCCACCTACACCACTGTACCACACTGGAAATGAGCCTGGGGGAAATCTGAAGGTCCCCAGAGGTCGTTCTCTATAATCTATTAACAAAGGAAACGTGTATCTACTGCAGAATCCGCACGCGCACTGATTTCTATTGCTGCGAAATGCCATGTGCACAATATTGCAGTGTCTCGAATCAGTGGCGAAGAGAAAATTTCCATTTCAACAACACTGTACTGTGCGTACTGTATTTTTTTATTTATTTTTTTTGTTTGTATTTGTTAGAAAGCACTTTCTGAACTTCATCTTGTATGACACACCCACAATTCACTCCTGCTGCCAGATGCTCCCAGTAAAACAAACGACTTGGCACCACAGGTCACTGTATGTGTGAACTGAGCTCGAAAGTCATTTATGTTTGAGGTTCGACTGACGGCTTCATTTAGCTGGACAGTGAGATATGTGTGTTTTTTTTTCTATTAACTTTCAGCATCTCGGCGTTGACCAAAAAGACCATGTTTAGGTAATTTTCCTGCGTTTTTCCTGGGTTTTCACTCAGTAAGCAATTGAATACAGATGTGGAGACCTGGACATACAATTTTGCTTCTGTAGTCATGATGTGGATGGATTTACATTACTTGTGCCTTGGATTCATTCATTCATTCATTCATTCATCTTCTACCGCTACATCCGATCTTCCCTCGGGTCACGGGGAGCCTGTGTCTATCTCAGGCGTCTATGGGCATTAAGGCAGGATACACCCTGGATGGAATGCCAACCCATCGCAGGGCACACACACACACTCACACACACTCACACACACACACACATTCATTCACTAGGGACAATTTTCCAAGGTGCCAATCAACCTACTGTGCATGTTTTTGAACCGGGAGGAAACCGGAGAACCCGGAGAAAAACTGAGGCACGGGGAAAACATGCAAACTCCACACACACATGGCCGAGACGAGAATCGAACCCGGACCCTGGCGGCATGAGGCGAACATTTTTAAAGTCTACAATAAGGAGTCGTGGGTTCTCTGGCTGTTTATTGGGGGAAAAGCATATTTGATTCCTAAACGTATTACCAGCAGTGCAAGTTAGTTGTATGTTATGGTTATAAGATTGTTCCTAGCTTTCAGTCAATCAAGTTAATTGACCAGTTAAAAAAAGGTCATTAAAATAAGAACTCAATCTTAAATAGGCCATTAAAAAAAAACCAAGAGAAATATTATTCTTCAGACATCCTCCACCCCTTCATCGGTTCTGCTCCAAGAACCTCAGTCTTAAATGAGTTTAGCTTTATGTTTAAGAGTTGGTTATTCAACCTGCTTAAGGAATTTGTATTACATTGGACTATGGAAATCATTCAATCTCTCTCACTTTTCATCGAATGTTGGCCTGTTTCACTTATAGCCACCTGCAGCTCAACTATCCTCACGTTATTTTCTTGCATGGGTAGGTTGGATTGTGACGAAACCTCTGTGCGCGCGTGTGTGTGTGTGTGTGTGTGTGTGTGTGTTCTCCGTGCAGACTGTGCAGTTGTGCAGCATTATAAATAGCACCACCCACTGTTTTCCAAACACAGATTAATCATAATGCAAGTATGATAGGATCTTGAATGCCACGTGTCCACACTACAGCATGTTTGTGTTTTGCTTTCTGTGCGTACTTGCCTTTTACTAAAACTGTTTACTTTTCTGCATTCTGAAATCTATGTAGACATCCGAGTGTGATTTAAGGCATACGCTTTTGTCGGGCATACACGTGGCTTTGGTAACTGCTACTTCCTCAAGGTCTGGTTTCTGATGCGCTTCATACTGCCATACTTGGTTGTGTATTTTTCTGTTTACGACAAGGAAACATTTTCCCTCTGAACTCATGTGACTTTAGTAGAACCAGAACCACATTTCTTACATTCTGATTGGGAAAATTGATGACGTCGAGGCCTTTTATATTCACCCGAGGTAGTGTGCTGTAATGTTGAGTTTTATGTTGGGACCAAATCCTGGTGTTCCTATATAAAGAGTTTGACACTGGACACAACACTACTGTTAAGCCGT
The DNA here is from genome assembly GCA_030449085.1 of Kryptopterus vitreolus. Lineage (NCBI taxonomy): Eukaryota > Metazoa > Chordata > Actinopteri > Siluriformes > Siluridae > Kryptopterus > Kryptopterus vitreolus. Next base: position 7,616,859 of record JACRUU010000011.1, on the reverse strand, counting down.
ATTGTCTTTCTGTTGTCAGGTTCATAGCGAGACCGTGCGCTCTGGGACTGAAAATCCAAGCGAGCGGCCCGAGGAAGGCGCAAGCAAATGCCATTTTGGAGAAGGTCTTCACTGCGATCACCATGGTACGTGGAGCTTCTCGTACATCATAAACCGTGTAATTGCGTTTTTAAGGTCACCTTTGGGCAAAAAAACAGAAGATCGACCTCTCAATCATCCATCATGTTCTGAAGTGGGTATTTGTTGTGAAGCATAAAAGGATTCACTCTGCCTCATTTACCAACTGTGTATGATCATTTACAGCAGATTGTAAGTAACATTTCAGTAACATCAGAAACATTTTCTCTGTGAGTGTACGTCAAGTGAAATATCTTTTGTTATAATTTCAGTCATATAGAGTTGATACAGTACTCTGTGAAACAACGTTCCCTTTCCTGTGACACGGTGCTACATAAACAACATAAACAACACAAAACTATCTATATACAGCACTATATAAAGTGTGCAATTCTTTGTGTGTGTGTGTGTCTATATGTATGTATGTATGTATGTGTCTATATGTATATGTATGTGTATATATATATATATATATATATATATGTATATATATATATATATATATATATAGGTAAAACTGTAAACTAAACTTTCACTTCAATCTAAAACATTGAGAAAACACTATATCTTGCTGTTTATAAAGTAAAAGTAACTTGTACATGATTTATTGTTATATTTCTATTGATCAGCAATGCTATGGAACAAAACAACTTTAATGATACATTAATGCAATTTCACAACCCAGTATGAGCTACTATGTAACTTAAACATATCAGCAGCAGTTTATATGGGAAACACCCAAAGCCAGAAAATAATTCTTAAAGGAGCTGTGTACCATATTAAACAATTAAAACCAGCCATTAAAAAATTAACTTTGAAATTAACCAGAAATTAATTAACAAGAAATTAATATAAAAAGAATCATTTCCGGAGTCAAATAAATTAATTAAATTAATAATGAAAAATTAAAGAAATTAATTAATCAGTCACTTTATTACTGTTTTAGTTATTGTATTTATTTTTATAAGAGAGCGAATTTTTTGTGTGAAACTGATATATATATATATGTGTATATATATGTGTATATATATATGTATGTATATATATATATATATATATATATATATATATATATATATATATGTATGTGTATATATATATATATATATATATATATATATAATAACATCTGCCACAGTAAAAACATAAAAAGAAATTGTGAGTTAACGCACGTGTGTGTGTGTGTGTGTGTGTGTGAGAGATAAAGAGACTTTCTGTTAATGTGCTAATATTTCCTAAACTTTTTTTGCATTTGTATGTGTAGTTGGATTTCTGTAAACATGTTATTCAGTGTACACGTAATTTTACACATCCACAATATTTTGTACTAAATATACGATTTGATCTGAAGCTTTTCAAAACCAACCTTTACATTAGAGACGTTTCCTGTATGTAACTTAGGATACAAATATTTTGCGAGATTACTGGATTTTCATAAATTCCCCATTGCTTGTGTAAACGCTATGTTTGAAAAAAACTAATGTTCGAACAAATTTGTTTATATTCTGCTTGATAAATGAGGCCCACTGTTTAAGTACAAACAAGACATTCATATGAAAGCAATGCGTGTGGAGTTTATTAAAATAATCTCATGATGATATCATTCTTTTTGTCAACTTCTTTATTAATTATTAAATCCTCGATGCTCGATTCTGATGTTCGGAAGGGTAAAAAAAAATATTTGAACACCAAACTGTCGTAAAATGTATTTCATCCTCTATTTATCACGGTTTGCCTCAAACGAGTTAAAATGCAAGCTTATTGGTGCAATAAAAAGATAATTATTTGACAAGTGGAAACAAAATATTTCCTAGGGTTTGTTAATCCTCCGTAGATTCCTCCCCTATCATGCTAAATATGTTTTCTTATAAACATTAGTGCTGGTGAGTCACTGAGCCAAAGATTAACCACTTAAACTCCCTCTACAATGAATTATTCAGTAACAACAACGAGTAGGAAAATAATATAGTAAGAGGGTCTTATCATGTGAATGAGCTGGAAGTTGACTAAAGTAAGCTTGTATTAGACACGCATACACACACACAAACACACACACACACACACACACACACACACACACACACACACACAGTCAGAGCATAAATTCAAATCTGATAAGAGATGCAGTATGTAAGACGGCAGCACCAGTTTATAATTCGGTTATCTCACATTGAAACAAATTGCAACTTGATTATGGCCGAGCAAACATTACCCGCCCTAAACTCTATTATATTATTATATCTATATATATATATATATATATATATATATATATATATATATATATATATATATATATATATATATATATTATAGAGTTTAGGGCGCGGTGGCTTAGTGGTTAGCACGCTCGCCTCACACACCGCCAAGGTCCGGGTTTTGATTCCCGCCATGTGTGTGTGTTTTTTCTCTGGTTTCATCCCGGTCCAAAAAACATGCACGGTAGGTTGATTGGCACCTTGGAAAATTGTCCCTAGTGTGTGTGTGTGTTTGTGTGAATGTGAGTGTGTGTGTGTGTGTGTTTGCCCTGCGATGGGTTGGCATTCCATACAGGGTGTGTCCTACCTTAATGCCCATAGATGCCTGAGATAGGCACAGGACTCCCCGTGACCCGAGGGAAGATCGGATATAGCGGTAGAAGATGAATGGATATATCTGTGTGTGTGTGGTGTGTGTGTGTGTGTGTGTGTGTGTAATGTGTGTATGTGTGTATGTATGTATGTGTATATATATATATATATATATATATATATATATATAGATATATATATATATATATATCTATATATATATTATCTATCTCTATATCTATATGTGTGTGTGGGTGTGTATGTATGTATGTATACTGTGTTTATGTGTGTGTATTATACACACACACACACACATACATATGAAACCAAACTCAGTGTTGAGTGTAGTGTAGAGCATGAAGCCAAAATATTCCAGTAAATGTTTTAAAGTTATATTATCAGGATACCAAAACGAACTCTCTGCTCTGTTTCCACAAGGACAGTTTTAATTGAAGGACGTGTGCAACATGGCAGATTTTTGTGCTTGGTTTCAGACTTGGCACAGCGCTGCTTAGTGATTCTGATTATTTCAAATGATCTTTTTATGTTTTTTAAATGAATTTGTGTTAAAGAATTAAATGTTAAAGAATACATAAAATAAATACAATGGAATTGTGTGTGTGTGTGTGTGTGTGTGTGTGTGTGTGTAATACTGAATCTGAATGAGGAGGACTGATTCCAGGGCAACTCACTACCTCAGCCAAGCATCTATTTCTAGGTGACTGTTGTGTCTGGAAATCGAGGCCAGGTTAATGTTCGCTGTTTTCTGCCCCATTTTAGCTGCACTCAATACTCTCTTCAGTGATGACGGGGGAGGACGGGACACACGTTTTGATCAAATATATGTATTTTATCATTTTAAAGCTTATGCTAATAATAACATGCAATGCATTTAATCCAGCCAGTACTATCAATGATCCAGATTTCAGGTAGACTCAGGTGAGTGTGACATGTCACGTTTTATCAGTGCTAGCGCCGTCTTTTGTGCTTGCACTATTTTTGGCACAGCAGTGGGGGGAAAAAAGCTTTCTTGTTGAATGTTCTGAGACTTGGCCGGCATTAGCAGAGATCAGACAATCAGACGGCTCGTCACTGACAAAATGTGGAACAGGCCAGCACATTTTAATAGATTAGCTATTTGCTACAGTAATTGAATATATGAATGGGAGGTTATAGTAGTCTAGACATGCACCGTTATGGACAGTGAACATGGAAAAAAAAAAACTCTGACTTCAGTACTAAAAAACATTTACTATATATAAAAACATATTTATGTATAACAATATATATCTATATATATTATATATATATATATATATATATATATATATAAAGGCACACCTATCCTCGGTTCGACCTCTCATTACAGAGTTTCAAGCTGCTTGTTTAAAGCAACATAAGCACAAGAGCTTTGCGTCCTACAAGCTTACGATCACCCCAGAGCAGTGGAAACATGTTGTCTGGAGTGATGAATCATGGATCACAAAATGGTAGATTGATAGACGGATATGGGTTGGGTAGAAGCCACGAGAACACCGGATTTTTTGCGCAATAGAGCAACGTTTGTTGGAAGGATAAGATCTGGGCTTTGTTTTTGATGGTCCTGGTTCAGGGAAGGGGGCTATTAATTATACAGCATATAAACCCATTTTAGACAGACACATGCTTCTTTTGTACCACAATATGGACAGAATAAGCTCCATAAACACTCCACTGACCTGTACAGAGCCCTGACCTCAACTCATTCGATACCTTTGGGATATATTGGACAAACTGATGGACCTTCCCTCCAGCATCATTGGCTAATCTCATAAAAGCTATTGTGTGTTTTGGGCACAAATTCTCACAGATACATTGCGCACTCTAGTGCAGGTTGTAGTAGTGGGGCTACCTGCAGGTAAGGGGGCGCTGTATCATGGCTGACCCCAGCTTACAAACAAGCTTGGATGTGCGACAAAGCAATTTCACTGTTCTGTAATTTATATGTGATCAATAAAGGCTATTCTGATAATGCCCACGGTTTTAGATCAAGTTTATATAGTGGTGTGTTGATCATTTTTATCAAATGAAAGGTCTCAGTAAATATTACAGTGTGGAGAATTTGAACTCAATTTGACGATTTTTTTAGGTGGTCATCTTTTATAGTGGAAATCATAACATCTAGTCATTTACATTCTTTAGCTATGATATTTTTTTGCTCACTGGTAATGTTGAAATGAATATTTTTGTCGATCTTGGATGAATTTTCTGTCATGTAAACGCTTCGTCCTTTGTCAGAGGTTGCCTGATGAACCGAAATCCGCCATTCCCAATGGGTCATTCGTGAAAGACCAACATTAGCCACCAGCTGTCGAGCTAACAAACACCGAGACGTTAGTGTGGGGAATTCAGCCAAAAATGGCAGAAAAGCAGCGACTGTCAGTGACTCAGACGCCTACTGCATATTCTGATGTGAACATTTTGGCAATAATGCTTCGACAGGGGATGGTGTGTTTTTTTTTTTTGATATAGTTGTAGAATAAACTGAAGTAGACAATTGTAAAAAGTTTTCATTTGAAGTGTCATTTAATGTAATTTATAATGAAGATTCCAAGGACACCCACTCAGACAGCCTTATTGTACTTTTACTGCATTTTATATTTATATATATATATATATATATATATATATATGTGTATGTGTGTGTATATATATACATATATATATATATACTAGTTACATATAATGGCGTTGCGCAATTTAATTACAAAATAAAAGTAACAGTAAGTTACAGTGTAAAAACCAGAAAATGATGATTACAAATTCCAGTGACCACCACCTAACACCCTCCAAGCCCCTCCCCCCCATCAACAATTTGATTACTTTACTTTTATAAAGTAATTGAAAAGTTACACTATTACATTTTGTAACATTACAATGTTACATTACATTTTGAATAGGATCATTTGTAATCTGTAACCTATTACATTTTCAAAGTAACCTTCCAAACACTGTGTGTGTATGTGTGTGGTGTGTGTGTGTGTGTGTGTGTGTGTGTGTGTGTGTGTATGTGTATATACATGTATGTATGTATGTATGTATGTATGTGTGCTTATATATATATATATATATATATTATATATAGTATATATATATATATATATATCATATATATATATATATATATGTATATAGATTGTATATAAATGTGTCCTTTTTGTTAAAATGTACTAATCTGCAGCGAAAAATACCCTTTCATCACTAATCATTTACTTTGCTGATGAAATCTTAACTCAAGCACCAAAATCCGACATTTAAAACCCGTCCTTGTGGAAACAAAGCAAAAGTTTCGTTTGGAGTCCTGATGGTTTGCGTGATTTAAAACCCCAAAATTACTTTAAACCATTTACGAGAATATTTAGTCTTTCTGCTCTATGTTTAGTACTCTTTCACTCATGGTGTCTGTGCACATGTACACCAGTGCTGCCCACACTCTGACGTGTATTGTTTTGTCTCTCAGCATCCTGATGAGAAAAGGCTAGAGGGCTTGTCAAAGCAGCTGGACTGGGACGTGAGGACAATCCAGCGCTGGTTTCGACAGAGACGCAATCAAGAGAAACCCAGCACTCTGACCCGCTTCTGCGAGAGCATGTAAGACTCGTCATAGCTTTATTTATCATTCATTCATTCATTCATCTTCTACCGCTTTATCCGATCTTCCCTCGGGTCACGGGGAGCCTGTGCCTATCTCAGGCGTCTATGGGCATTAAGGCAGGCAGGGACACACCCTGGATGGAATGCCAACCCATCGCACACACACACACACACACACACACACATTCATACTAGGGACAATTTTCCAAGGTGCCAATCAACCTACCATGCATGCTTTTGGACCGGGAGGAAACCGGAGAACCCGTAGAAAAAACCCCTGAGGCACGGGGAGAACATGCAAACTCCACACACACATGGCCTAGACGGGAATCGAACCCGGACCCTGGGGATGTGAGGCGAACGTGCTAACCACTAAGCCACCGTGCCCCCTTATTTATTTATTTTTATTATAAATGTAGTCAACTGAGTCACTGTTAGAATGTTCTTTTTTCCTAACTGTAGCAGATTTGCTCTAATCCAAGAGCTTTTCCAGGTATATTTTTGTTAAGACACGCTGCACTTACTGTGCTCGCCTCGGTAGGAAGACAGAAACGTGTATTAAAGCTTTCAGCGGCTTGTTTAACTCTCTCCAGGAGTGCTAGGATAAACAGGGCAGTGTTTACACTCCGATGGTCACGCTTTGCCTTGACAAAAATGAGGCAGTGGGACGTTGGGTTGGTTCTCATGATATCTCTTAGGCTGCAGAATTTGCTATTCTTTCTTTTCCCCTTCCCTGTCACATCTTTATAAGAATATACACTGTGTAAGGAAGTCAAATGATACTTCTATAGGAATACCATATTCTGAAGTAGCTGTTGCATTTCTCCCTACTTTGGGATTATTTGTGGTTGTATTTTGTTATAGTTTTTTATTTATTTATAAGAAAGCATGCACTGCGGAAAACTGTTAGAACCGAATTGAAAGCTTATTTCTAGAAAAATATATCTTGTTTTTTTTTTTTTGCCATGAAAGATAAAAAGTATTAAAAATCGCATTGCACTATAAATCGTTAAGCACTAAATGTTAACTGCTTTTGAGCAACGTTTCACTAGAAACAAGTGACAGATTTAAAGTGCAAGTATAAAGTCACTGTTCAAATAGAATGTTTGCAATCATTTTAAGACTAATACTGCACTGAAAAATTCTTATATCACGAATCTTAAGAAAGGTTCTAACTTTGGGGAGATAGTAGCTCTGTCGGAGGTGATAGCTCTGTGGTTAAGGCATTGGCCTCTGCACCAGAAGATTACAGGTTCAAATCCCACCACCAAGCTGCCACTAGTGGTTTTAAAAGAAGCCTGGAATTGGGCTATTTTTTCTGGTTATTGTATATAGTATCATTTATTTGACTATATATTAATTCTAGTTACAAGAATTCTTACCAAGGCAATTTTGCTTGTATATCCACCTATATCCACTATATTGTTTGCTGTATATCCACCTATATCCACTTACAGCAGAGATGCCTATACACCATGCCATAATGGGGAAAATACCAGTCATAGAGCTTCACTTCTAGTTTAGCGTTTAATAGAATATCCTTGTTTTATTTGTAAGCTGTATAGAAGGAAATTGAAATTAAATGTAGAGAGCATAAATGAATTTGACTTTTTATTACATGTGTAAGGTATAGAATGCGTGAATGCTTTATTTATTTGTTTGTGTTTTTATTTATTTATTTATTTTTATATTTTTGCTTTTTATTAACCTTTCCCTATTAACCCTTATTACAAGAAAACTAATGAAAAGCTGGAAATTAATTTTGTCCTTAGAATCCCGCAATAGAGTGGAGAATCCCGCTAAATAAATTTACATATAATATCCTGAAGCACGATATAGTGAGGGACGCACATTAGTGAGCAAAGATGAAAGGACATCTTCATGATGCATGCATATATATATATATATATATATGAATGAATGTGTGTGTATATATATATATATATATATGTGTGTGTGTGGTGTGGGTGTGTGTATATGTATATATAAATATATATAAATATATATATATATATATATATATATATAGGATCGTTAGAAAGTTGGAGGCCATTTAAGTAGGATAGACGGCAATCAAACAAGACTCTTTGTGTGTGTCCACTTTCACACTCACTTTTTGTGCAGATTTTGTGTGGTGTGTGTGTGTGTTCATACATATATATATATATACACACACACACACACACACATATCCAAATATAGCACACAGGCCTTTTGATTCTGGGGGCTGACTGGGGGTGTGTACGGCTGTGGTGAAAACTGTTTACACATCAGGCTCGGACATAATTTCCATGTAATTATTTCTTTCTGCAGGATGTTTGTGTGGTAAGTTGTGAAATTGCTTCCTGTTGCATTTCCTCTTCTTTCTTCTTTTTTTTTTTTTTTTTTTTTATAAATAACAGTAACCGAGGCAAAGTGATGGGCACATTAAGGCCACAGACGGTTGATTAGAGAAACCGTGCATGCGGTTCTCCATTATCCTGCCTGCTGCACTCTCTGTTTCTGTCTCTCGGTCCGTACAACTCAAAGCCACATTTCTGATAAATAGTGTCAAATTAAGAGAGAAATTTGAAACTCCAAAGAACAGTTTCTCAATTGTGAGGAAATCGGGTTGCTTTTAAGCCTAATTTAGGAGACCTGCATCGTAAAATTTCACTCAGAAGGAAAATTGAAGTTCTTAAAAGCGATCCTTAGATCTTCAGTTTGAACACTTAATTCACTTACAAGTCTTCAGTTGTTCTTCCCGAACGGCCGCTGAAGCCACTAAATTTGCTGCGCTGTTTCTGTAATTCACACATTATGTCAAAAAAACAAATGGGGTGTTAAAAATACACCGGGTTTATTAGGTACACTTAATGTCCAGGTGCTGTCAGATAAAAGTATAGTACAGTGGAGTTGAAAACTCTCATTCTGGTGGGTCTGAAAAGGTGGATTGTATACAACAGCACAGAAGAACTCTATATCAAGACACTCGTATGTTTTTGTACTAGAAACATATACAGGGATATTCAAATTCACTTTAACGACACTAATTTTATTAACACATTATTTTTATTTTATTTTATTTTTTAGAGCAAATTAATAAAGAAACTTCAGTCCGTGGCCTTGGCTGATCATTTCAGCATTGACCTTTCCTCAGCCACGCTTCCTCAGGCGATAGATGTGCTTTATTAATAAAAAAATAAAAATAAAAAAAACGTGCATCCAACGTGCATCCACTCGCGCTTCCTAAATTTCACAGAATTACGCCTACTAGTGGTGCATACGCATAAGGTATGAACTACTCACTATATTGTTGTATATTATCATACGTTAGAGATGTGTCATATAAATTAAATATCTGGGGTTTTTTTAAAGACAAAATTAGATTTTTGATTTTGGAAAAAAAAACATGGTAGGTTGATTGGCACCTTGGGAAATTGTCCCTAGTGTGTCAATGTGTATTATTATTGTTATTTTATTTATTTTTTTAAAGCTCTCTTGTTTCCGCAAATTATGTCTGGTCCTGGATTCTTTATTTACCTCTTACCGGTCTGCGGAAAGCGCTCAAAAGTATGGCTAAAATTTTCATTTTAGCCGAAGACGAAGCTAAGTGTAATTGTTTTAATAAACTAATATGTCATGTCAGGGATACGGTGACATAGTGGTTAGCACGTTCGCCACACACCACCAGGGTCTCGGCCATGTGTGTGTGGAGTTTGCATGTTCTCTCCGTGCCTCTCTCCGGTTTTTCTCTGGGTTCTCCGGTTTCCCCCCGGTTTAAAAACCATCTTGGAAAATTGTGCCTAGTGTATGAGTGTATGAGTGTATGAGTGTATGAGTGTATGAGTGTATGAGTGTATGAGTGTATGAGTGTATGAGTGTGTGTGTGTGTGTGTGTGTGTGTGTGTGTGTGTGTGTTTGTGCCATGCGATGGGTTAGCATTCCATCCAGGGTGTATCGTGCCTTAATGCCCATAGATGCCTGACATCGGCACAGGCTCCCCGTGACCCGAGGGAAGATCGGATACAGTGGTAGAAGATGAATGAATGAATGAATGTCATGTTAAGGTGTCACGACCAGGGTTGGTTCACTTTTAAAAATCGAACCTGGGAATGTATATGAACCGGATTCAAATTGGAATCAATAAAATGAAAAAAAAAAAATATATATATATATATATATATATATATATATATATATATATATATATATATATATATATATATATATATATATATCTATATATATATATATATATATATATATATATTCGTTCATTCGTTTTCTACTGCTATTTACTTCTACTGCTCCCTCAGGTCACAGGGAGCCTGTGCCTATCTTAGGCGTCTATGGGCATTAAGGCAGTATACACCCTGTATGGAATGCCAACCCATCACAGCGCGCACACACACACACACACATTCATACACATTCATACACTTCGCCTTCAGCTAACGTCGGATATTCCGCCAGGACTTTGGCTTCAGTTAACGTTGTTTCCTTCAGTTGGGTCAGAGCGCAGGGTCAGACATATTACATCCCCCCGGTAGCACAGAGGGATAACAGCCTTGCTAAAGAGCCTAAGAATGGCAGCTTGGTCATACTGGAGCTTGAACCACAGACCTTGAGATCAGTTAGAGAGAGGATAAAGAAAGAGACTGGTGTAAGCACGATGACTTTGACTAACATCTACCAGTGATAACATGAACGTCATTGTCGCTTGAAAAGAAAAAACCCCAAAAGACAAATGCAAGCCGGTATAAGGCCGGGGCACCTAATAAACTGGCATCTCCGTGTATAACTGCGCTTAAAATTTGCCCCGTCTCCCCCTCACTGTGATTCTAACACCTTCTGGTCTTGTACAACAGAGTGAATGCTGAAGCGAGATTGGATTTCTCGACGCCTACAGAGCACAAGGAATAATCGAAGTCGTCATAGAAACACCATATGACTTTAGCATTCCAAGTGAGCATGGTCAATGTCAGATATTCGTTTTGACTGAGCGCTTGAAGGTGGAGGAAAACGGCCATAAATGCATCGTCATAGATCTTATTTCCACTCATGTTTGCATTTTCCATTCAAGTATGTGCGCATTAGCAGTTTACGTATGTAGACTTATGCGTCTGTTTATTTTACTTCTGCTCATGTCCTGAGAACAGAGTGTTTTAGCTTTGTAACCAGTAATCATATATTTATAGTCCTGATTGGACAGTAAAACCTCTCTCTCAAACACACACACACACACACATTCTCTCTCTCGCTCTCACTTTCTGTCTACCTCATACTGTTTGACTAACCTGTTGCCAAGCAACTGCCTTGACCTATCATTAAGTAAATGCTCATTTGTTTTTACAATTAATCAAGATCGAGCTTCAAACAGAAGCATTTGAACATTTTTAACTGCCCTTTTCATGTCAAAACGCACGGATCTATTTATTTATTTATTTATTTATTTTCTGGATAAGACCAGGCCGAACTTAGAACCCGTCGCACGCAGTCAATTCCCACTAGTGAATCTTCAAGGCTTCGTTAAAATGACTTAACTCTTAACTTGCGATGTACTGGACAGCATGTGATGCAGAGGAGCACGGATAGAATCTTAAATAAAGAATGTGTGATTCCTGTGCGACAGCAGCAGTCATGCAGTAACACCATGTGAGCCCTTGCAGTGCCTCAGCAGGAGACAGGACGTCCTCTAGCTTGGCCCAAATCTGTGAATTAGATTCATAGCTGCATCCTTGTGGTTTTATTTATTATTATTTATTAATTTATTTTTGATTATTATTTTTTACAATCTTTCTGTCATGGTTAAGCTTGAATCGGAGTGTTCCGAGAGTTGAAGGTTTCCTACAAGCCAAAGCATGCAAATTCAAGGACAAGTCATAGTATTTGTGCTTGGATAGTCTATTTCTGGATCTCAGACCTTCAGGTAATTGCAGAGTACCTGAACCATTTTGTCACTGCATGGTAGTGACGAGTATTATTGATTCGGATTATTGCAGAAAAATGCACCTGTGTCCATTATTGTTCACACGGTAGCAGTGCGTTTCAAGGTCAAAGAAAGGATAAAGGAGTATGCGCATGCAGCAGCACATTTTATTACTTTTGTTTTCTGTGATTGACATCGATAGTGTGACGTGATGGGCGCTAGAAAGAAAATGATCATATTAAACCCTGTGCAACGATTTATAGTACAGAAAAATTGTTTATATATATATATATATATATATATATATATATATATATATATATATATATATATATATATATATATATATATATATATATATATATATATATTTTTTTTTTTTTTTTTTTTTTTTTCATCATTTTGCTTTAGAAATAATTGTGTGTATAATAATATATATATAACAATCATCTTCTACCGCTATATCCAATCTTCCCTCGGGTCACGGGGAGCCTGTGCCTATCTCAGGTGTCTATGGGCATTAAGGCAGGATACACCATGGATGGAATGCCAACCCATCGCAGGGCATTCACACACACTCACATTCACACACACACATTCATACACTAGGGACAATTTTCCAAGATGCCAATCAACTTACCGTTCATGTTTTTGGACCGGGAGGAAACCGGAGAATCCGGAGAAAAACCTCCTGAGGCACGACGAGAACATGCAATCTCCACACACACATGGCCGTATATGTGTGTGTGTGTGTGTGTGTGTGTGTGTGTGTGTGTATAAAATCATTACGATTATATTAAAACAAATATATCGCTATATCATGAACTTCTAGGAAATAGCTTAATTATTTCTTCATATGTTTTTAAAGTACTGTAAACCTTTTGAGTGTACAGCCTTATTGTTGTTCCTTACTTTTCTATTATAAAACGTGTGTGTGTGTGTGTGTGTGTGTGTGTGTGTGTGAGATACCGAGAGAGAAACATGCCAGAGTCCCTTTCCCTGCTGTTATGTTCAGGAAAAAAAAGCGGGTCAGCTTATCGCTAACATCACAGGCCTAATGAATTCCGTGCATCATGTTTAAAACCACAGCAGATGATTACGGAGCATAATTTAGCTTCAGGGAGCACTTCAGTTTGTGGTGTGGGCCTGATTGGCTGCAGGGCTGATGGGCTTTGATTTTTGGAGCTTTGACGTCTGCTCTAGAGAAGAGTGTAGTCGGAGAGATGCCTGATCACAGGGAGAAAGCTGTCCAGTCTCGGCTCCATGTTGATTAAAGAGGAGTCGAAGGGAAACGTTACAGAATGCGCCGAAGTCAGTTACCACCATTTTTGTCATTTTAAAATTGGGGAAAAATTAAAGGTTTTTGTAGTTAATATTAAGCAAATATTATAAAGCAAACCGATCGATAATTCAGGCATTCTTGTTTATGATTAATGCTTGTTTGTTTTTTATTTCACAGGTGGAGGTTCACCTTTTACCTGTACATATTTACCTACGGGGTGCGGTATCTCAAAAAGGTAAGAGAGCTAGTACGATCAAGAGGAATTGAATATGGCTGTGAAAATAATGTGTAACACACGTGTATGTCACACGTCTGTGTGTATATGAAGTAATTAGGGATTCTTTCCATGCTTCTGCTTTCTAGGAATGTTTTTATAACGGGAAAACACAAATTCAGTCATGACGGCAGGTCACAATTCTTGTAGCTTTAACATGCAGCCGCTTATAATAAACCTGCACTATGAGCGTGTGCATACAGACTTTGTACCTAAAGTCATTCTTAAAGTCATTCCTTTTTACAGTCAATTAGCATTTCTAAGCAACAGATTTTTGGCACAGCCGTTCGTCTTTTTAGGTTAAATAACTGTAGTTCACTTGAATAGGAACAGATGTGCTGTGTCCCCATTGCCCTCTTTTGTGATTTATCTCTCGGAGGTGCGATTTAGAGAGTTTTACCTCTAACCATATGTGTAAACAACAAAATATGTAAGTATTAAAACAAAAAAACGAATCGCTGAAGAGGTCATTGAAAAAGCTGCAACGCCGAGGTGTTCTGTGAACTTGTCACAGCATTGTGCGCTGGAATATTTTATTCCTTTAATTAATTAGTACTTAATAAAGAATTATATTTTCTAACCAGCGTGGAGATCAAATATTCTTGTAAACGTTTTAAAGTAATGATGGTGTTTTAATTACGTACATCATACGCACACCAAACAAAACTCTTTTGTCTTTACACCTCTTTTAGTGATATTTTAAATAAATATATTTTTGCACTAAAAGTTTAATATCGCCCAAGTTCAACCATGTTTAGCCTTTTTTTGTTTGTTTAGGAAATAAACACTACACTGTACAAGTTCTCGTTTATTTTATGGTCGGATTTATTGTCAAATCTTGGTTCTCATCAGTCAGAACGGAGATTAGAGCAGAAGCGGGGTGATATGAATTATGTTATAACGGGGAGATTAAGAGCCAGCTATAATTCCTCTGCACTCAATGCACATTGACCATATTTAGATCATCATGTACTACATGGACATACGTGTGCAGACACCTCACCAATACATGAGTCTACTCCAAACCTGTGCCCCAATCAAGCACTCTCGAATGCCTGTATGGTTTAATACTACAGAGCTTTTCATTGTAGCCTAGTGAAAAGAATGTGTGTGTGTGTGTGTGGAAGGGGGGGTGTGGGGGGGGGGGGGGGGGGAAGGGGGGGGGGGGGGGGGGGGGGGGGGATTAGTCTCCAAAGATCCATGACCTCACTATCTTTAGTATGAGCTGGAACAGCATCTGTGCACTAGGTTTCTTTGCTCGATATCAGTACTTGGCCGTACTCATGCTCCTGTGGCTTAATGAGCACAAATCTAGTGCTTTCCCAGAAGATACGAGTGCATTATAGGAACCAACAGGGAGAGGAATTCATTATTATGCCTATATTTACATATATACTATGTAATATATGCATGCTATATTTGTTTTGCACAGGATGCCCTTCCTAACACAACCCCTCCCCATTTATCCGGGCTTATGACCCGCACCATGAATGTGCACTGGCTTGTGCAGCCCTAACATTTGGGATAGACCGAGCAATTGGGGGTTAGGGGCTTTGTTCAAGGGCCCACTAGTGGCAGCTCAGCTGGGACCCAAACCGTAACCACTGAACTAACCACCTTATAAACATCGATCATTATGGAGAGGTGGTACTCTGTATTACTCAATGAATATAAGGTGCCTTGTATGCCGAACCTTTCTGGACACCTTCCCTATAAGCCAGGAAAGCCAGATACTGATGTAGGGTGAGGAGGACTGGGATGCAGGCACTGTTCCTGTTCATCCCAAAGGTGTTCAGGTGGGTTGAGGTCAGAGCTCTATAGCAGGCACCAAAGTGATTTTAACCAATCAGGTGAGAGTTGAGGACCTTGCTCAATAGTGGCGCTTGGTGGTGGTGGTGGTGGCGAGATCGTCCGAGCCAAGGAACAATACCTTAACTACTGATCTACCAGCGTCTAATTCATACAATGTAAATCATAGCTGGCTTTGTGCTCATCGGGGCAATGTCATGCAGGAACAGGTTTGGTTCTATTAATTCAAGGGCGAATATAATACTACAGAATGCTAGAAAAGTCAGGTGTCTCAATACTTTTGTTTAAATAGTGTATAACAGAAAGCGGGTGGTGAGTGAACGGTATTTAAAATAGGTATCTTTTTCAGATTGATTAGGTTTAGGGGGCACGGTGGTTTAGTGGTTAGCACAGGGGTGGGCAATTATATTTTCCAAAGGGCCATATGAGAAACCTGAGGTGTGTTTGTGGGCCGAACCAGCAATAACGTTGAACATATTCAATATAATTTTTTCCACTTGTAAAGAGCGGTAAATGATATCATGTTCATTATGCCACCAAAAGAATATGGATATGCTATTTAAGAAAAAGGAAATAAATAAATAAATAAATTGCTGTATTTTTCCTTCATTTTTCTCACTGAGCATACTCCAACAATGTCAGCACTGCTGTGCGTTTATACTTTCTTCTGGTGCGGCAAAGAAGCCGAAGCAGTTCAACGGGCCGGATTAAAAGGACCAAGGGGCCGGATGTGGCCCCCGGGCCGTAGTTTGCCCACCCCTGGGTTAGCACGTTCGCCTCACACCTCCAGGGTTCGATTCCCGTCTCGGCCATGTGTGTGTGGAGTTTGCATGTTCTCCCCGTGCCCCGTTTTTCTCCGGGTTCTCCGGTTTCCTCCCCGGTCCAAAAACATCCATGGTAGGTTGATTGGCACCTTGAAAAATTGTCCCTAGTGTATGAATGTGTGTGTGTGTGTGCCCTGCGATGGGTTGGCATTCCATCCAGGGTGTATCCTGCCTTATTGCCCGTAGACGCCTGAGATAGGCACAGGCTCCCCGTGACCCGAGGGAAGATCGGATAAAGCGGCGTTAGAAGATGAATGAATGATTAGGTTTAACTAATCGTAGGTTTTAGTCTTGTCTAAAAGCTCCACACTCTCAGGACGAAGAAATTTATCCGGCAACGAGAGTGCATTTGGAGATGTCCGTGCGACTTTGGACCGCGCTGTGAAACAGCTGTCACAAACTTTCTCTCCAACTAGACTTTCCTTCTGAAAGCAACAATGCATTATTCAACACTGTATCTATAATGCAGGGCCTTTTTTTTTTTTTTCCTTTTTTTAACCTCTGTAAGCAAAATACATACAGTAGCACTGAACATTCCCAGCTGCTCCGTGTCATTGTTTAGCCAGAACCGACTTTTACACGCAGTGATCGGATGAATAATGCTGTCGCGCATGTTAATTAGGTCATGATTATTGATAGACGTGCTAAAAAGTAAGCCTGAAACGGGAACGGCGCTTTACGTAATTGAATATGCTCGCACTTCCCGGATGCCCTGTGGTCCTCTTAGTCCTCTGATGGATACGTATCTGTAATCATTTATTTCATTCGTCCGTGATTAATAGCCAGGTGGAACGAGCTTTTTTTTTCACATACGGCTGGCCAGCGTCTCTTCCTTTGGGAGTTATTAATAGTAGCATCGGGATGAAATAGAACAGACAATCACTCAACAGCACGTTAGAGGAGTGCGTGTAACTCAGCAGTCAGCAGCCGGCCCATAGCGCTTCATCACAGCGGGACGCACAGGCTACAAGATGCTTCGGAGAGGCACCAGGCTGCAAAAATATTGACCCAAATAACATATTGTTGATCGCATTAGGATTGCGGTTCGCAGTGCGATCTCCTGGTTATCGGCAGCGCAAGTAATTGATTGCCATTTATTTGCATCAGGTTAACGCAACGCTCCGAACAGGAAGGAAGAAAAAAAACAAACATGGGAGAAGGAAAAAATGATCAGTCACGATACCTGCACGACTGAGGCTTATTTCCATATTACAAGCTTCTGTGCTCGCACTATTGTGACGCCTATATTTGCAGTAATTTAATTATCAGTGCTACTATAAATTCCTTCAGGTTTTTTGCTAAATCGAAGTTTTTGCATACGGAAATTTCTCCCTTCGGAGAACGTCGCGGGTTCACGGCCGTACACACCTACACAATAAACCGGCAGTTTAATATTCCTCTCACGCATATTCCGCTCTTGTCATTTCATTAGTCAAGATGTGCATCAAGGATACATGACTAATATTTCTGCTCATTTATGTCACACCGGCATACATTTCGGTATTTATATTGCGACTGTATGCAAATGATCATGTTATGTTTAGATGTAATCCTGTTCCTTTGTTTCTAGACCCCCTGGCTGTGGAACACTAGAGAATGCTGGTACAACTACCCATATCAGGTATTCCTGACTGCATTTTCTTTCAATCCGTTTTTCCATGTGCTTTGAATTTTTACCATCGGATTGTCATAACATCGCAGTTCGGGCATGATTCTTGTGGCCGCAGTGTGGAAAGCGCCGTTTTGAATGGACCCCGTGGCTTTTGTTCACTTGCTTTAAAATGAGGAATTAAACCTGTCATGAGGTGTTGTTTTAGGAAAATGAGAGACCGATGGGACGGCCGCTTTCACACCACGGAGCTTTAGAACATTTAATCCAAACCTCTAATATGCCTTACATATTAGAAAAGACCTTTTTGACCTAGCGTTAGAGAAAATGATTCGGGTATTAACAGTATGAGCATGTGAGTTATTTAGGCTTGTGTTACCCGATTAGCTTTAGTGGCACACTGTTAGCTCAATGTTTACGTAAGCAGATGGAGACGATTCAAGCTCCGAAGGCTGTTGGTTCCTTAACCCACAATGCTTATGCTCGTCTCTTTTCTTTATCATGTGCCATAGTAAAGAACAAGAATTAAAAAAAAAGGTAATGAAATGTTTGTATTTGTACAGGCTCTAACAGTGGACCTGCACTATTACTACATTTTGGAGCTGTCTTTCTACCTGTCTCTGCTCTTCTCCCAGTTCACCGACATCAGGAGGAAGGTATGAAGTTGGATCTTCTCTTTCCTTTCTACTTTCTCCCGTGTCACAGCTGCATTCCATTCTGAGCTCAACAGATAATAACATGATTAAAGAAAACATGCTGAAGTGATTTATTTCTTTGTATTATTTCCATTGGAAATAATTGGAGGGAGGTGGTTTTATATTTATATTATATATATATATATATATATATATATATATATATATATATATATATATATATATATATATATATATATATATATATATATATATATATATATATATATATATATATATATATATATATATAGTATTATCTCATCTCTCTCTACTATCTTATATCTCTATATATATGAAGGATGGTGGTAGCCCAGTGGTTAAGGTGTTGGACTCTGGACCGGCAGATCACGGGGTTCAAACCCCACCACCATCAAGCTGCCACTAGTGGGCCCTTGAGCAAGACCCTTAACCCTCAATTGTAACCCTTATCCAGAGCGACTGCCAAATGCTACAAATGTAATGTATATTGGAACTATCTGATCATTAGTATGTCGCAATTTCTCCTTCGTTCGTTTTTTTTTGGTTGTCCGGTCATCGGTTCACTTCCCCTATTGTAACAACATCAGTGTTTCACTATAACTTCTTCATTTGTCCGGTGGTCTGATCACTTCCTCTTCACCATGGCGCCATCGCAACAAAAACGTTATTGTCGAGTACATTCTCGCTTCTCTTTTTCGCACTTCTGTAATAAACCGATTTTCTTTTGGGGTTACATGGAAATGATTACACGTACAGGTTTATCAGACTACATAGTGCATGGCTTTCGGGTCACCTTGAGCGCTTGGCGAGACTGATGAGTAATAATTGGCGGGAGGAGGAGGGGTTTGGATCAGATCATTGATTACTGTTTTGTGTGGCGGTAATATGATGGTGAAATTCTGTGTAACTGTCAGGTCTTGTGTTTTTTTTTTTTTTTTTTTTCTGATCCACATCAGCTTGTTTGTTACTAAATGTCACGATGCAGATCATTTCGGAATGATTTCTTTCCTCTCAGACTGTCGCCTGAAGGTTTAGTTTTCATCTGATCTGTCTTTTCTTCTATTTTGCCAGTGTCACTGACGCATCCATAACACGGCATCAGCCGTGACGGAGAAGGTGCATGTATTTATAGCTACTGGTGAAAGAAATGTGACAGGAAAAAAATAACAGCATTTATTTATTTATTTATTTACGCCGTTTGTTTATTATTTTTTTTATCTAATAATATATGGGCAAAAATATACGCCACCAATATACAATATATAAAGATACCTTTATAATGTAAAGGGGCGATTGGAATTTTTTTCACGGTTTGCTCCAGGAACAGCCTGTGCTCTACTGGGAAGGCGTTTTATATTTTTTTTTTTTTTTTTTTTTTTTATTTTTTTTTTTTTTTTTTTTTTTTTTTTTTTGTTTATTTATTAGTTTTTTAGATAGTACATTACTATGAGTACATAATGTAGTGCGGTCAGGTCAGACAGCATTGCGTGCAGATATATTGCATCCCCTGGATTACGAATTCAATTCATTCCAAAAAAAAAAAAAAAAGATGTGACTTATGTTCTGAAATATTCGTAAGGAATATATATATATATATATATATATATATATTAATTATATATATATATATATATATATATATATATATATATATATATATATATATAAAAGGAATAATGTAAAGTTGAATAGTGGGTTCCAGACCACCAACACTATTACTTTAAGGATAAAAAATACAATCAATATGCACTAATATTGTTTACTTTTTATCATTTAATAATGGTGCCTTAAAATCTAGGAGGAAGGGTTTAGTTCAGTGGTCTAAGGCGATGGGTTACTGATTGGAAGGTCGGTGGTTTGGAGTCCCGGTATCGCCAAGCTGCCACCCTTGGGTCCTTGAGAGCAAGGCCCTTAACCCCAGTGCTCCAGTGGCTCCATTTCATGTCTGGCCCTGACCCCAGCTTCCAAACAACCATCACATGTGACCCCAAATTTTTTGTATTTTTTTTGTTTAATCCCAACTCGTAAACTAAATGACCTGTATACTGATGCACCTGTAAACTGAGGATCCACTGCATTCGGTGTAGGATACGCAGTTTCTTCCACATCACTGTTCTCTACATACAGGACTTATCATTCTACAACAGGGCTGGGCACTTATATGTTTTATTTCTAAAGTGCCACATGCGGAACCTGAGGTGTGTTCAACCATAACGATAACCTGAACTTGACTTATGTTCGATATAAATTTTCCCCACATGTAAAGAGTGGTAAATATCATTTTCATTACGCTATCAAAAAGAATAAGGATAGTCTATTTAAGGAATAGGAAAAAGTTTCACCTGTCACACCCCCCCCCTCTTTTTTTCCCCCCCGGTACGACTGTCAGCGCAAGTTCGGATCTCCTACCGTACCACGAATGCGGGGTGGACGCGAATATACCATGTTCGCGTACTAGCTGTGTTGTTAATAGATGGGGGACGGGACTGGTGGATGTGGCATGAATTGTATCTCGGTTAAAGCGCTACGTGGGCTTCTTGTACTTTATTCTGGGACGGCAAAGACACATTTTCCCCGTGGTCACCCTCACCCTCGCCCACTTCAACCCCACACCGCGATTTGATTTAGACAATTATGTATCAACATTTTACTACATTTTGGAGCTGTCCTTCTACCTGTCTCTGCTCTTCTCCCAGTTCACCGACATCAGGAGGAAGGTATGAAGTTGGATCTTCTCTTTCCTTTCTACTTTCTCCCGTGTCACAGCTGCATTCCATTCTGAGCTCAACAGATAATAACATGATTAAAGAAAACATGCTGAAGTGATTTATTTCTTTATATTATTTCCATTGGAAATAATTGGAGGGAGGTGGTTTTATATATATTATATATATATATATATATATATATATATATATATATATATATATATATATATATATATAAGGTGTTGGACTCTGGATCGGCAGATCACGGGGTTCAGGGTTCAAACCCCACCACCATCAAGCTGCCACTAGTGGGCCCTTGAGCAAGACCCTTAACCCTCAATTGTAACTCAATTGCTCAGTTGTAAGTCGCTCTGGATAAGGGCGTCTGCCAAATGCTACAAATGTAATGTATATTGGAACTATCTGATCATTAGTATGTCGCAATTTCTCGTTCGTTCGTTTTTTTTTGGTTGTCCGGTCATCGGTTCACTTCCCCTATTGTAATTTAAGTGTATTTAAGGATAAAAAATACAATCAATATGCACTAATATTGTTTACTTTTTATCATTTAATAATGGTGCCTTAAAATCTAGGAGGAAGGGTTTAGTTCAGTGGTCTAAGGCGATGGGTTACTGATTGGAAGGTCGGTGGTTTGGGTCCCGGTATCGCCAAGCTGCCACCCTTGGGTCCTTGAGCAAGGCCCTTAACCCTCAGTGCTCCAGTGGCTCCATTTCATGTCTGGCCCTGACCCCAATTATTTGGGCAATTATATGTTTTATTTCTAAAGTGCCACATGCGGAAATCTTCAGCGGGCCGGATTTAAAGGACCAAAGGATCCGGGTGTGCCCCCGGGGGCCGTAGTTTGCCCACTCCTATTCTAGAACGTGTTTGTGCCTCTGAGTAATAACGAATAGAAATCTTAAATCTAAAGCACACAAAATCTTTCTCGATAGTTGTTGCACATGTATGATGATCAGGTGTATGATCCGTATGTCACTGACGCTCCCTTGTAATATAATCCATCATACATGTCTCGTGCTTTCATTCTCAGTCGAGGAATAGATATTGGATTTTAGCATCCTGACATTTGATCAAAACCAACTCAGGCCATTTCTATCACAGGTTTAAATTTATCCACAGTGCTTACTCACCACTGAAAACACACACACACACACCACAGAGGAGTATATGACGCATGCAATAGATGCACACTACAATAACATTTCTGTTTCCTTGGTGTTTCAGCTGCTATAACTGGTCCCACGTGATTATATTATTTCTGGTTAACCGTATTTGCTTAAAAATACAATCATAAATCCAGGGTTTATTTCTACCCAGGAATAAAAAGAGTTGTTTACTATCCTGAGAGGTCTGGCCGCTCGCACCGTGTACTTTCGAAAACTTTTTAACCAGATATATCTGGATGAAGATTCAGTCGAAGTGCACTTGCTGGAGAAATGACTTTATTCAACGCTTTTCAGGGTTAAAATTCACAAGAAGCCCTGAGATCAGTGTGTGCACATTTTCAAACCATTGATGTAGTGTGTGAAAGATGGTGAGGAACCTACTGTAAGTTGTATTAAGCAGAATATTATAACACAAGCTCTCATATCCCAGTGAAACCAATTCAGCTAGATAAAGGTCTTTTTGCGGACAAATTCCCAAAGCCTATGTTCAAACAAACCATATATTTCTGTCGAATTTAATTACCCACGTTTGTAGTTGAATTCTGAAGAGTGGTAGTAGTTCTTAGTAATAAACATATGTTTATTATTAAGCTTATGCATATGATTTTGTGTTATCTAAACATAGCTGAATTAAGAGGCCACTTTATCCTCCTGTTGTGCGTAAGTTAATTATTACATCATTTTTTTTCATGGAAAATATCTTCTTTACTGACCTTTACTGTTAATTAAATCTGCTTATGTACTTTATTGTCTAAAGTTGAAAATCTATATATTTTTTTTCCCTCTTTTGGCTTCTCCCATTAGGGGGCGCCACAGAGGATGATCCACATGTTAGTTTTGGCGCATATATGTTTTAGGCTTTCTACCCATCTATCCGGACTTGGGTCCGGCACCAGGAATGCACTTGTACAACTACTTGGGGCAAACTGGGCAATTGGGGTTAAGGACCTTGCTCTAGCGCCCACTAGCGGTGGTTTTGTTTTTGATTATTTACTCATTGTTTTAGCTAAAGCTTCCTGCAACTAAAACCAGATACTACTAGATCCACAACAACATAGAAAGTTTAAAACTTTTAAAATACTCATTCATTCATTCATCTTCTAGCGCTATATCCGATCTTCCCTCGGGTCACGGGGAGCCTGTGCCTATCTCACACGTCTATGGGCATTAAGGCAGGATACACCCTGGATGGAATGCCAACCCATCGCAGGGCACACACAATCGCACACACACATTCATACATTCATTCATTCATTCATTTTCTACCGCTTTATCCGATCTCTCGGGTCACGGGGAGCCTGTGCCTATCTCAGGCATTCATACACTAGGGACAATTTTCCAAGGTACCAATCAACCTACCGTGCATGTTTTTGGACCGGGAGGAAACCGGAGAACCCGGAGAAAAACCTCCTGAGGCACGGGGAGAACATGCAAACTCCACACACACATGGCCGAGACGGGAATCGAACCCGGGCCCTGGTGTTGTGAGGTGAACGTGCTAACAACTATGCCACCGTGCCCCTTTAAAAAAAAAAAAAAAAAACAATAGGATGATCTAATGATACTAATGATCTCGCACTGAAGCGTTCATTGTGAACCTTTGCTGTGAAAGGGGTTGAATGTTTTTGACTGCAATGACTCATACACATCAAGTCTATCTGATTTTACGCAGGGAGATGTTCAGGCATAAAAATGCTTACGATAGATCCCATTAAATGTGCAGTAGACGTTGCTTTTGAATGTACATCTGTCAAATGCTGTGAATGCAAATGGATTGAATGATTCAACTCGCAAATATCTCAGAAAGGAATTATTTCTATTGTTCCAGGCATTATGTGAGAGAAACTCACAAGACTGTGAAAGTAACTGTGGGATTGGACCACAAGACAACAAGACCAGTCACCATTTCTCATTAAATGCAGTTGCATCTCAGCTGCGCAGCGGCAATTGTGGTTAAACAAAGTAATACTGTTTGGTATTTAAATGTAATGAAGAACGATACTCAGCAACAAAGTGATTTTTTTATGTTGCTGTTCTCTATGGACTGTAGTTTGAGACAGATAGTTATAATGCAGATATAGAGCTTAGTCCTTCATTTTTGTTTGTACCATTTGTTATTATAATGCGGGGGCACGGTGGCTTAGTGGTTAGCACGTTCACCTCACAACACCAGGGTCCGGGTTCGATTCCCGTCTCGGCCATGTGTGTGTGGAGTTTGTGCATGTTCTCCCCGTGCCTCAGGGGTTTTTTCTCCGGGTTCTCCGGTTTCCTCCCGGTCCAAAAACATGCACGGTAGGTTGATTGGCACCTTGGAAAATTGTCCCTAGTGTATGAATGTGTGTGTGATTGTGTGTGTGTGTGTGTGTGTGTGTGTGTGTGTCCTGTGACGGGTTGGCATTCCATCCAGGGTGTATCCTGCCTTAATGCCCATAGACGCCTGAGATAGGCACAGGTTCCCCGTGACCCGAGGGAAGATCGGATAAAGCGGTAGAAGATGAATGAATGAATGAATGAATGTTATTATAAGGCAAAACTATAAAATCGGACTGGAAAAATATTCTGTAGACAAACAGATTTTTGGCTCGAACAGAAGAACTTTTCTATAAGGCAGAGAACATGAGTGAAGAAGTTTTTCCAGACCTCCTCACTCCAAACTTCAAACATGACGGTGGAAGCTCAATGCTCTGGGTTTGTTTCGGAGCAGGGAAGTTCGAAGACGACTTCTGGGTGAATAAATTCTTTGGTTTACTGGAACCAACTTCAAGCTGCATCAAGATAATAACCTACAGCCTACATCAACTCCTCTTTAAGCTATATTTAGAAAACAAACATTGAGCTGGACGCTAATAAACATTGAATTTCCGACCCAGTCACTGGACCTAAATCCTATTGAACTGCTGCTGGGAAGAACTGGTGTGTAAGGTCACAAAGAAATCTCCAACGCACTCTTTTTAGCTCATTGGTTAAGGAATTTGCCCCTGGACCGGAAGATCGCAGGTTCAAATCATACCACTAGTGGGCCCTTGAGGACGGCACTTAATCCTCAATTCGCTTTGGATAAGAGCATCTGACAAATGTTCTTTCCAAGAGTGTATAAAGCTGTTATTCATGTTAAGGGAGGATTTTTGAATGAAAATAAAATGTAAAACATTTGCACATTTTAAATATTTATTTGGTGAAAGTCAGACTTCATGCAATTAAATTGCATTGTTACATATAAATAAAACTGACATGCATTTATGTATGTCCGAATGTTTTCAAAAATAGAAGTGCTAATAGTTTATTATTGTAAATTAACCAAATGCAAATGAAAAGAAATCTAAATCAGTATTATAATCCTATGTCTATATAGCCGTCACCAAACAGTACCAAGTAACAAAGACATGCATGCTGGTCTCAGAAAGAAATTGAAACATAAGTATTTGTGTTATTTTTCTCCTTCGTTTTCTTTCTTTCTTTCTTTTTACCTTGGACTGACCAGGAAACTACATTACGGCGAGCGCTGCGATGTAAATACCCACAAATTAAACTGTCATTCGGCACTTCAATCTCATTATTTAGTTTCAAATCCAATCTGCTGGAATAACGAGACCAGAACTGTTGCACCACATAATTGTTCCTAGACTGCACTCATATTAACCCCGCTCATTTTTCTATCCTTTTCTTTGCCGCTGCTTTCTTCTTTCCACAGTGTCATCCTGTTACTCACCCTTTCATATCTCACGTCTCTTTGTTGACTATTGCTATGTTTCTGCCTTTTTTTGTTGTTGTTTTTTATTTGTTTTTCTCCTTTCAGTTTTTTTCCTTGCACAAACTCCACTGTGCACTGAAGAGCCGCTGTGCCCCCCTGCCTTCTCCAGCATGTTTGTCCTGTCTGTATGCCATGCTTCCATTCCGTTTCACACAACGCTGCTATTCTTCATCACCTCCATCTTCATCCAGCTCCCATTCACCCGGCCGCCGAGCCACAGCAGCCCTCTGAGTCACCGCTCGAGCGTGCGCTGCATCACCTCCGAACCACCTTTCAGGGATAGGATTGCAGTTCTGAACTTAGCCACAGCATCGACTTACTGTCGTGTCAATGAGCTACTGATAGAAAAAAAAAACACATTGATCAACTTGAGGAGATGATTAAACATGATTATTTTCAGCAGTAAAAAGGTCACAGTGGGGTAAGTTATAAATAAATGTCTGTAGAGTACATAAAATAAATTCAGAGTTTTATTTTCTCCTTTTGGGCTTTTAATTGAATTAATTGAGATTCAAGCAGCTCGGAAAACATCTTTAGCAAAAACAATTCACTGTAATTGTTACTGAATTAATGATTTTTAAAAAATGTTTCTATTGAACATGTTTGGTGAATTCTGTTTTCATTTAATCAGTAAAAGCTATAAATCCTATATATATATATAATATATATATATATATATATATATATATATATATATATCACACACACACACACACACACACACACACACACACACACAATATCATATGTATGTGTGCACATGTGTGTATGTAAGTGTGTGTGTGTGTGTGTGTGTGTGTGTGTGTGTGTGTGTGTATATGTGTGTGTATATATATATATATATATATATATGGTGTGTGTGTGTGTGTGTGTGTGTGTGTATTCTATATCTATATATATCTCTATATATATATCTCTATCTCTATATATCTCTCTATCTATCTCTAATCTCTTAATTCTCTGGTTGTAATCGCGGAGCAGCTCGGTGTCCAACTGAGTATTTTATTTTGAATTCGATCATCGTTGAAAGCGACTACATTATGATGTAAATAAATAATAATAATAATAATTGAGAGTTTCTCATCATGACGGCGTTTATTTTTGCAGGACTGTCTGCTCATGTTCATGCACCACGTTGCTACCGTCTCTCTGATCATGTTATCATACGTGAATAACATGGCTCGTGTGGGGACGCTCGTCCTGTGCCTCCACGATGCTTCAGATGTTCTGTTGGAGGTAAGAATCCTCTCAGGGTTTTTGTTCAAACAGATCCAGGTTTTAGGAAATTATAATTAAATGCAGAGACTTGAAAGTTTTCTTGATACATGGTATTTTGTTTCGAGATGCCACAAGACGGTGGGAAGTCGTCTTTAGGCAATTTAGGCACCTCAAGTGAACTTTCCATATGTTATAAGCAATTGGCGGATCGGTGTCTCAGATACAAAGTCGTGCATTTGAAATGCATCCAAGCTGGAGAACTATCTGGCACCTGCTTAAAATGCCGTATCCTCGCGAAGTTCAAATGAGGCTCCCAAATTGATGACATCGTTACATCTTTTTTGGTTGAAAAGAACAAAGATTATTATTTTTTTGAGTGTGTGAATGCAATAGATTACTTTTTCTTATTTTTCTTCCTTTTTTTTTTGGTGTATCTTTGGTGTATCTGGTGCATTGTGTACGTCGCCCTGGATAAGGGCGTCTGCTAAATACTGCAAATGTAATGCAAATGTGCATTCTCCTCCGTATCTTAGAGTATTAAAAATTAATTTAAAGAACATAGAGACAGACGGGGGGCGGGGGGGTGCAGCTTAGTGGTTTAAGGCGCTGAGCTACTGATCGGAAGGTCAGGGGGTTCGAGCCCCGGCATTGCCATTCTACCGCCCTTGGGTCCTTGAGCGAGGCCCTTAACCCTCTGTGCTCCAGGGGCGCCGTATCATGGCTGACTCTGTGCTCTGACCCCAGCTTCCAAACAAGCTGGGATATGCAAAGAATAGAATTTCATTGTGCTGTTATGTATATGTGACCAATAAAGGTTATTCTTCTATAGATAAACGTAAACGTGCGCAATTAATTTGCGATTAATCATGAAAATGGCAATCAATGCAATTACTTGTGATTAAATGTTTTAATTGCCCTAAAAATGTATAATACACGGCCTGTAACTCATTGTTATTTTCCGTTTGTCTTTGGGTACGGATCGTTCAGGTTCAGTGTTGTGATTTCCAAATCCATGCAAATGAGTTTCCAATTGAAAATCGGTTCCTCTCAACATTTCTCCCTCATATCAGCATGGAGAGAAAAACATAGGAGTTTTTCATTGTCACAATCGCCTCAGGCTTGCTCATCAGGGATAAATACACTTAATAAATCATTTATATTAAAATGTTTCGTTCTAGGGGCACGGTGGCTTAGTGGTTAGCACGTTCGCCTCACACCGCCAGGTCCGGGTTCGATTCCCGTCTCGGCCATGTGTGTGTGGAGTTTGCATGTTCTCCCCGTGCCTCAGGGGTTTTTTCTACGGGTTCTCCGGTTTCCCCCCGGTCCAAAAACATGCATGGTAGGTTGATTGGCACCTTGGAAAAATTGTCCCGAGTGTATGAATGTGTGTGTGATGTGAGAGTGTGGTGTGTGTGTGTGTGTGTGACCTGTGATGGGTTTGGCATTCCATCCAGGGTGTATCCTGCCTTAATGCCCATAGACGCCTGAGATAGGCACAGACTCTCCATGACCCGAGGGAAGATCGGATATAGCGGTAGAAGATGAATGAATGAATGAATGAATGTTTCGTTCTATCATTTTTATATTGTGTAAAGCAACTTTGAAACAATGCCCATTGTGAAAAGCGCTATATAATATATACATATATACATACATATATATATATATATATATATATATATATATATAATATATATATATATATATATATATATATATATATACATTGGTATAGTAGTAGCAGAGTTGTTTGTAGGTGCCATTACACATGTATTAGACACACACAGTGGTGGTGCCATGAATTGTTAGTTTGCGTCTACATTATCAGTTATCTTCCAGCACTTCCCCACAGTTCAGCTCCCGACTCAGTGCTCAGTGCTGTCCCATAGACATTTTTGGTGGCTGGACTGTTCTCAAAGCAGACTAATTGTGCTCAGCAACAGATGGTCAATATTCAATAACTATACACCTCTAGAGTGCATCCAGATGGACCAAAGTGCTAAAATGAAATGTACTCGATAATTGGAATAATATATCAGCGTCGTAGAGAATCAGAACAGTGCTTTAGAAGCTTTAGGATATGAAAAGTTTATACCGTGTAATATATTGTGCATAAATATCATGAGCATATTGTGTTTTATTTGTTTGTTTTCAGGCTGCAAAAATGGCTAACTATGCCAAGTATCAGAGGCTCTGCAATGTCCTGTTTATCATGTTTGCACTGGTGTTCATCAGTTCAAGACTGGGCTTATATCCTGTGTGGTAAGCTCTAATCTCTCTCTTTCATCCACCTCTTTGTGAGCTACAAATGTTAAAAAAGAAAAGGGGGGAGATGCCACAATACAATCCATCAGGTTTATTTGTATGTGTAGGCATAGCATTCATTAAATGCATTAACACCGATGTCCATTGAAGGGGAGTAATACATGTCTGTGTCTTCAGTAAGACGGGTACTGAAGCACGACATGCTGTCTGACAGCAGAGGATGTGTGTTAAATGTAGAGTAGCTGATAACCCATGTTCCCATCCATAAAAACCACAATGAAATCATCCTGTAGCAGCAGATGTGCAGGTTACAGGTGACCTGTTGAATAATGTCGTTCTGGACACATTTTGTTTGTTTGTTTTTTTATCTGTGCAGCTTTTTTTAAGTAAATATATGAATTAGATTTATGGGCACGGTGGTTTAGTGGTTAGCACGTTCGCCTCACACCTCCAGGGTCCGGGTTCGATTCCCGTCTCGGCCATGTGTGTGTGGAGTTTGCATGTTCTCCCCGTGCCTCAGGAGGTTTTTCTCCGGGTTCTCCGGTTTCCTCCCGGTCCAAAAACATGCACGGTAGGTTGATTGGCACCTTGGAAAATTGTCCCTAGTGTATGAATGTGTGTGTGTATGTGAGTGTGTGTGTCCTGCAATGTGTTGGCATTCCATCCAGGGTGTATCCTGCCTTAATGCCCATAGACGCCTGAGATAGGCACAGGCTCCCCGTGACCCGAGGGAAGATCGGTATACAGCAGTAGAAGATGAATGAATGAATGAATTAGATTTACATAAACATACACAGGAAGCTGTGCGAGGTTGTCTCTACTTTTACCCTGTTTGTAATATGTACATTTTTGGTGATGGGAGAAGAGATTATTTGTAATACTACCTTGTTAAAATCCTTTTCATGGGGTTACTTTAACTCTATGATTGCGATGATGTGGAACATTTATTAGTGCGTCTGTATAAATCTGGAAAGCCAGATCTAAGAACCTCTGCTAATAATGTAATCTCAGATGTTAAGTGCATTCAGAAAGTTTTCAGTCCCCTATTATATTTCGTTATGTTGGAACCTTCTACTGAAATGTTTAGCTATTAATATAATGTTTATGATATATTGACAATTGCTCTGAGACTTGACGTTTGCATGTCATTTCTCTCAATCAGCTCAGTTTAATTGAGGAAAATGTCGTTTGGAAAGACACCGGCCTGTCAGTGTAGGGAAAAATCTAATAGCTGAAAAAGTTTATCCAAGCAAAAAAAAAGGAAAAAAAAAAAAAAAGACTGGAACTGCCAGCATCGCTTTATATCAGGCAGATTGTCTGATTGATTTGGTTTAGATTAGATTCAACCAAACTATAAGCTCCCAAGTGGCCCTATAATTAATAATATTTATATATATATCTATCTATGTTATAGATATATATATATATATATATAGATATATATATATATATAATATATAATGGTGTGTGTATATTATATATATATATATCTATATATATCTATCTAATATCTATGATATATTATGATTCGATATATATATATATATATATATATGTATGTATGTGTGGGGTGTGGGGGTGGTGTGTGTGTGTGTGTGTGTGTGTGTTGTGGTGTGTATATATATATGTGTGTTGTATATATATATATATATATATATATTATATATAGATATATATGTATATATATATATATATATATATATATATATATGGGTGTGTGTATAATATATATACTATGATACTATATAAGATTATATTATATATCTAATTATTATTCTGTGTGTGTATATATATATATATATATATATATATATATATATATATAGCTATATATATATATATATATATATATATATATATCTATAATAATAATAAATAGCAGTAGGATAAATAGGAGTCCCAAATGTACAGGAGTAGAAGTGAATATTGTACAGGAGGTGCAATAGGTAATAATATATGCTATATATAGTGATCTACAGTAGAATGGAGAAGGTGGTAGCTCAGTAGTTAATGCATAGGGCTCTGGATCAAAAGGTTGCAGGTTCGAGTCCCGACCAAGCTCCAACTAGTGGCCCCTTGAGCAAGGCCCCCAATTGCTCAGTCTGCCCCAGCCATTAGGGTTGCACAAGCCAGTGCGTTCCTGGTGCCCGTCCCAAGCAAGGATAGATGGGGAGGATCGCGTAAAAACATGCGCCAAAACTAATATGCAGACCATCCGCTGTGGCGCCCCCTAACAGGAGAAAAAGTAATAAATAAAAAAAATAATAATTTAGTACCATACATTATAACTGTTATATGTTATAATAATTATATATGTAATGTATATCGAGATAAAGTATTTCTATTTGGTGGAGTGTTGATGTGATGGTTGATCTTTAGCAAGTTTCTCCACATATGGCCTTATTAGGTTCTCGGCCACCACTCTTACAAAGGACCGTCTCTCCTGCTTAAAAGGGCTTAGATGTTAATATCCGTGTCAATTTATTTCTTTTGTAATCCATTTGCAAAGTGTGTGCTATACAAGTATGGATCGTCGTGGTAGATAAAACGGTCTCTTTACACTTGGCTGCAGCAGTAGTTTTCTCGTACAATTAATCCTGTAATGGGTGCGTTTGATGTCATGCGGCATCACTTCACCCAGGTCTGATTACCGAACGGTGAGATAGTGCTCTCCAGCCTCATCGTGGCAGATTGCTTATTCCATTCCTCATTGGCTGTTGCTCTCCGTCACTTCCATTAGTTGATTTATATGTTGATGATTTTCTTCCGAAACATTCGATCACATTTGGCTGACTGACAGGAGACTTATTTATTTATTTATTTATTTTTGGGGGGGGGGGGGGGGGTGATGATCGCCATCTGTAGGCAGGATGTTACTGACCAAGAAGTCTGAGTGATGCTTTTACTTTGTACTTTCTCCCTCGTAGGATTTTGGCATCTGAATTGTTGCCAAGTGACAGTTACTATGGCTACAGCATAGATCTTTATCAAAGAAAAAAAGATAAAAAAAGAGAGAGGTTATTGGGAGCATTGCTCATGTTGTCCTCCTTTGTAGTAGCTGCAATCTACGACTCTTCTGGCATGCTTCAGTATTTTTTAAAGCAGCAAGCGAGACTGTTTTTCACTTAAACATGTGCATGTGACTGGAATGCCTGTACAAACATGCCCAACAGTCAGGCGTCATTTCATATCATTAACGTAAAAAACACAAGATGTTTCATTACGGAAATATTTCATTCATTCATTCATTCATCTTCTAGCGCTTTATCCGATCTTCCCTCAGGTCACGGGGAGCCTGTGCCTATCTCGGGCGTTTATGGGCATTAAGGTAGGATACACCCTGGATGGAATGCCAACCCATCGCAGGACACACACACACACACACTCACACATTCATACACTAGGGACAATTTTCCAAGGTGCCAATCAACCTACCGTACATGTTTTTTGGACCGGAGAAAAACCCCCTGAGGCACGGGGAGAACATGCAAACTCCACACACACACATGGCCGAGACGGGAAGGAAATAATTCAGTGATTTTCTTTTTTCTTTTTTTTTTTTTTGCATAGTCATGCAACATTTAGCATTCAAGGCAGTTGATCAAATGTCAAGAAACTGAAACGAATTTCGTGCTAATATTTGGAATTCGCTCGCAGACGGTAAATATTTGGATCGGTATTGGTTTACTTGATTATGATCTGTAAAACTGAAGGCTTTGGTGAAAAGTCGTTTTTGTATAAACACAACCGTGTTGGACTCGGAGAGGATTTTTCTGAGAATTCACAAAATAAATAAATAAATACTCGATTGGTTGTTGTCATGGCATTTTCTTTCTGTGAGCCAGTTTTCATTAATGATGAAACTACAGCACAATCCCATCTCATTCCATCTCATCCCAGTATCTTAGGATCTTAGGATGAGTGTTGATTTGCAGTGAGCGACGCGAGACTCTGTTCCTGAATGTATTATTTAGTGTTTACTGGAGATTTTGAATGAAGGGCTGCTCCCGAATGTTGTCTGAAATGGAAAAAGTCGGCAGAACGGATGGCTTTGAAGTTCCGCTAACATTATAGGCCGCATCTTTTTTTTTTTAAATCTTAATATCTTTAGAAGAGAGAGCTGCTGCTCAGGGACTGCTGCTAAAAGCTTCCACAATATTAATGATGGCATGCTAATACAAATTCTCGAGATGAATAGTATGTTATACCTCAGAATGTAAGAATGTTCGTGGTATGATGTGGAAGTAAAGCATGGTTACATGTTTATTTATTACTTATACCATGGGCTTTTTAGGTGAGTGAGATGAGCATTTAAAAAAAGAATTTTTCAAATACTATGGGAATTATACTCTTGAGTACTTTTAATCGATTGATTGTAAAGTCGTCAGGATATGTTTTTATTATTATATTACGTTATTTTATTATTATATTATTTTATTATTATTCATTCATTCATTTATTCATCTTCTACCTCTTTATCCGATCTTCCCTCGGGTCACTGGGAGTCTGTGCCTATCTCAGGCGTCTATGGGCATTAAGGCAGGATACACCCTGGATGGAATGCCAACCCATCGCAGGACACACACACATTCACACACTAGGGACAATTTTTCCAAGGTGTCAATCAACCTAACTGGGCATGTTTTTGTACCGGGAGGGGAGGAAACCGGAGAACCCGGAGAAAAAAAACCCCTGAGACAACGGGGAGAACATTCAAACTCCACACACACACATGGCCGAGACGGGAATCGAACCCGGACCCTGGAGGTGTGAGGCGAACGTGCTAACCACTAAGCCTCCGTGCCTCATTTTATTATTATTATTATTATTATTATAATAATAATTAATTATTATTATCATAATTTTTTATAGTGAATGCAGAAATGGTATACAGATGTAAATAGCCATTCCATGACAGTAAATTACTTTTTTTTCTTTACTTTGGTTTATTGGTACTGCTGAGTTTAAAATGCATTGGACCATGTTATTTAGCATCCTTGTCTCGAGTTCAAGACCCCAAAAACAGCACCATGATCATCCAAATAAGGTCTAATAAGATATTTACATTTACTTTTGCAGTATTTAGCAGACGCCCTTATCCAGGGCGACGTACAAGAAGTGCTTTAGGTCTCCATCTAAGGATAAATTCATTCATGAAGGGTAAATACAAACTTAAGTACACAATAAGCATAGACGGGTTTTTTTTGTTGTTTTTATGGATTTTAGATATCTAGATTTCTGTTTGTGTATTATGGATTTAGTGTCTCTCCTTCCAGTCCAGAGTTTCAGTGTGTTTGTGTGGTTATTGAGTTATAAAAGGATGTAAGCAGGAGGTACAGCAGTGTCAGTGCCTCTATTACTTAAAGGCCCATTGTTCGATCTGGCGCTTTGGCTTGCTTTAGTGTATGTGAATTTTTCTCATGTCCTCTCCTGGATTTGCTCCCACGTGTCAGAAATCTGCCGGTTAATGCACTGATTTACTCAGTAAACTAGTGTTTCTCTGAGATTGGCTCTGTGACCCTGGGCAGAATGAAGTGTTTACTGAATATGAATAGATGAATAAATTGATGAATGCATTTATAATGATGCAAA